>PVIR01014946.1:21246-39593 GCA_004026965.1 Petromus typicus | reverse complement strand
TGTTTTTTTTTTTTTTTTTTTTTTTTTTTTTTTTTTTTTAGGTTTTTTTGAGACAGGGTCTCGCTTTGTGGTTCAGGCTGGCCCTGAGCTCAGCCTCAAACTCACATCACAATCCTCCTGCCTCTGCCTCCCCAGTGCTGGGATTACAGGCGTGAGCCACCACGCCCGGCACTGTGGTATGTGGTACTGGTTACTGCTGGGTGTGGGTCTCCACACCCAGTATTGTTATGTGGTTACCGGGGAATCGAACCTGGTGCCTTGCGCTTGTAAGACAGGCGCCGGAACCACTGAGCTAACTCCCCGGCCCCCACACATATCTGTTTTTGTGTCAGTATCAGGCTGTTTTTATCACTGTAGCTTAATAATATAACTGGAAGTCCAGGATTGTCATGTCTACTACAAGGATCTGGAATCCTTGTTACCCAGGATCCCTTTTGTTATTCTAGGTCTCTTCTTATTCCATTTCTTATCAGAGTTTCTTCATTCAGTCCATGGGTTTTTCACAGTCCCTCATTATTTACATTAGGAAGTTCAAATTCCTCAGGGTAGTACTCAAGGTACTTGGAAATTACTGCTCAAAGGCATCTTAAGAGTCTTACTTCTCACTGCTCTTCCTTTCAAAGCGTTGCTCTCCCTGTTCAATTTGTAGGTATGTTAGTTTTTACATATGTGATACTTTTTCCTACCCTGGGGCCTTTTTCTGAAATGTTTTCCCAACCCTGGCATTCCTGACAGGCAGATACAATTTTACCAACTTGACAATATTTTTACAGAATTATCAGAGTTCTTTTACATTATTTAAAGTAATACCTACTTATATTTTTGCCTCATCTCCTCATTAGAAAATGTAGAGGATGTGGAAATTATATTGTTGATTCTTTAATTCTCTAACTACAACAGCACACTCAACACTGTTCTTTAGCTTTTGATATAAAAAAATTAAGAAGATGAAAATAGTCCAATAAACAAAGATAAATAGGCTTATTTAATGCAAGACTTCTTAGGATCCTTAATATACTAATATAAGTAATACTAATATACTAATTGGCATTAGTTTGTATATCATGTTGTATATAGTTCAGTGTGCTGGATTTCAATTACTTGGACATAGAATCCTACTTAGGAAGAATCTCTCCTATTGAATATACTTTGATAGTTGTCTTCTTATCTACGGCAGATACTCAAAACATGTTTGTTGAATAAATAACTATTTTATACTATAAGATCTTTAACAAAGTATTTGAATTTCTCAATACTGCCCAGTGTTTAACCTAAAACTTAGTATTTCTGCCCTTTCTAGGCAACATGACACATGACAAATTACACACTCATCTGTATCTCTCTTTCCCTATATTTGGAGCAAACAGTAATCCCATTAATGAGGCTTTGGGATAGTTTTGAAGTGCTCTATTTTGTTGAAACACAACTTGAAGTAAAAATGTATGGTTATTGACTGAAACCTCTCTCTCTCTCTCTCTCTCTATATATATATATATATATATATATATATACATATACATATATATATACACATATATATGTATGTGTGTATATATATACACACACACATATGTGTGTGTATATATATGTACATATACATATATAGTATATATATAGACATGTATATATACTATATATATGTATATGTACATATATATGTATATGTACATATATATGTACATATATACATATATACATATATACATATATATACATATACATATATATATATATATATATATATATATATATATATATATACAGCTTGTTCTGTTATGGAGAAAAAGACCAGGTCAGTATCATTTTGTCTGGGTATTTTCAGCCATAATGAATAAGCTTTTCATTTTGGTTTAGTGGTAGTTCTTATATACAGCAAACTATGTCTCTGTGGAAAAAAGGGGGGGAAAAAAGGTTTCCTTACCCTCAGCTGTCTACAATAACTAATTCCTTCAATGTCATTGGGGAAAAAATAGACATTTTTTTTTTTTTTACTTCGGTTTCTGGCTCAAGATTGCTCTAAGTTCCCTGAATATATTTAATTAAAACCTTCATATAAAAATCACATGAAACAGATTTCTGAAGCCCTATAATCTGGGCTATTTGCAGGAGCCATCACCTTGCTACAGACATCCTTCTCTTGGTGAAAAAATCCTCTTAACCAATCATTTAAAAGTTGCTTAGGCATGTGTTATACTCAGTATATCTGCAGGCCTAGGTTTTCAAAACATTTCACTATTCATTGCCCCTACTTTTAAACTAGTTAATTAGCTCCACAACTAAAATGTCTGTTGAAATCAGAAAAAATTTTACTGAATGTCTTTTAAATAAGAAAACCATTTTATTGACTGTTTCTCTCTTTTTCATTCTATTATAAATTAAATGATTATTTCTAACTAGAAAGAATAGATCAAGTTTGACTATGTCACACAAAGGGAGCTTGTTGGCAACAATATCTGACCCTGGGGTATTTCAATTCCCCACCTGGAGTGTGAGCTTCCCAACTGTTTATCTGCTATCCTGGTCTTTGTTTTTTGTACTTCCTGCCAAGTTGGTATCCATGGAGAATCACTGTTATAACAAAATAGTCTAATTCCATTGTACTTGGTGAACTTTAGGGAAGGGAATATAAACAGTATATTTTAACCACACTTACTAAGCACAAACAATTGAGTTTGAATCCATTGATTCATTTAATAAATGTTTTCTTGGGCTAACTGTGTGCCAGGCCCTCCTGAGGTAGATTTATGCAGTAATGACACAGAGAAAACATCTGTCCTGTTGAAACTTACATTCTATTCTTGATTTCAGTGAAATAAACTTTTTCTTTTTCCCTCCTCAGACACACATAACCCTAAGAACTTAGTTACTATATCCCTGTAATGTTCTTTAATTTTCTGTGTTTGGGGCAAACTCAACTTGGAGTGAGAAAAAAACAGAAATGCTAAGCATCATACACCCAAATGGAATACACTGACAATTTAAGAGGGGAAATGAAATTATTTTGTCTTATTTACAATGGCATGCAACTAATCCATATGTATGTCAATTTTATATGTTCAAGTATTCTCACTAAAGAAAATTATGGTTTATACCTGGCCTACCAGGTATCCAACTATTTCTTTGGCAAAAGATGACCCTTTGTGACATTCTCTCAACCTGATTTCTAATACTTGCCTTAGTTGATTTCACATGTGTAAAAATATGCAACAGATTGGAAGTTCGTAGAGTATAATTTCTCCTTAAATAAATCCCTGTGGCACTGGTTCTGAACTTTGTGACCTATGAACAAATTGTAGTAGAAAAGATCTTAAAAGCTTGCACAATTAGATTCAGAATTGTTTAGGGATGGAAGGGACTGCAGGGATCTTTTGTCTCCCTTCAAGTTATCTCTCCACACATGTCCACGCTACTACTTTCTTTCCCAAGTGTTCTATAGCAACATAGAGATCAGTGTCAATATAATTGGACAATACTGACTCTCTCTATCTCTCTCTTTCTTCCTCTCTCTCTCTCTCTCTGAAAATTCTGATAGCAGCACAGCATTACAATGAAACTCATAATAAGCTCAATCTTTTGTTTTTCTAGAAATGGTAGTTTAAAAGAATATTTTCTTTTAAGAATATAAAAGTATAACTCTAAAATAATAAAGCTGATTTTTCTACATCAATGATTTCTTTAATTCACTAATAAACTGTTCAAGTATTTAGAATTCTCTTAGGAAAAACCTGATGCTTTGATCTTTCATTTTCCCTTACAAGACTTGATCCCTATTTTCCCCCACTCTTAGGTTCCTCTCCAATCTCACTGGAGGCCCTAATTTGCTTTTTCTCATAATCTCTTTCCCATTACCCTTTACCCACTCCAAGAACATGTGTCTAGCCAGTTATTCTATTCCTCAACTATTTGATCATGATAAAGACAGGCTTTTATTTATCATCTCTGTTTTCTAGGAAAGTTATCATACTTTAATTAGTAGGTATTATACATTTGTTCCAATCAAAAGAAAATATTCTATCATAGTAGAAGCGACAGAGGGAATTTTCATATGTGGCTGACTTGTAAGGTGAGTGTCAGGTTGAGGTGAGGGTGTTGTATATGTGGAAACTTCTACAACTCTGTAAGGAAATGTTCTATTACACATAGCCAAAAAGTGGACTTTGAAGATCTATATATAAATGGGTATTCAACTCTGACAGCATTTCAGCATTGCAAATTTTTGCTAGAACCTAACTGTAAGTAAACAAAGCAGCAGTAACAGAAGTTGCTGAATCTGAGATTGAAGGTGTGCCAGAGGAAGGATGGATAGGAGGTGCCAAATGTTGATTATTTCCACACTATCACTCTTAGTCACAGGTTAGGTGATCTGGAAGCAGATGCTGAAACACGGTTTGGGGTGCACAATATTTGTTATAAACAGCAGTGCAGAGAAGATGGAAAATCAGCTCTTGGCAGGGAAAGAAATCAAGCTGTGCTAACCACAACACTGGCCCCACAAAGCCTCTACGAAGCATGCCGGGAGCTCTGTGCTTTACGGTGTCCATGCTGGTCTGCTGGGCTGGGTCTTTATGTTCCTCTTTTGTCCATTAACCAGACTCAGGCCAGCTTGGGAAGAATATGACCTCACATTAAAGGAGAAATGGAAGGAAGGTTCTCTGCAGCCCAGGGAAGCTTGACAGAGCTGACCAACGGAAGCTGTTACCGAGTGCAGCTAGAAAGCAAGTTCTTCGCTAAAAGGGAATCTGTATCTCTGTGTCCCCTGCATCAGCTGAGAGAAACTGTAAAAATAATGGATAGAAGTCACATGTGAATATTTTCAAATCAAGAATGTATCTCCAAGCTACCATCACCAGACAATGTTCACTCTCTTCACAAATATTTCTTTCCTGCAACTCCAGCCAAACAGAACACAAATTCCATAGGATGATCCCAAGGACTCTTCTCTGGACCTTCCTACAACTCTAGATATATGCAAAACCCTTAGTAGAGGAGCAAAACAGGATGACAATCATAATCTACTCTTCACTACTGTCTACAAATGAGGGAAACACTGTTTCTTTGTAGTTTTTATCCATTTATGCAGTTATTCATTCACTCAAATGACTGAAATAATTTGCTCAATCTTTTACCTATTTCAATAGTATATCTGAGGAATCTGGAACTGGATATTTCCTGAGAAGTCAACTTCTTTGTTTTATAGATGCCAGAACTGAAAATCATGCAAATTAGCCCAAGGTTTTACATCTAATCATTCTCTAAATTACTACCAGAGTTTCTGTGTTTTGATTCTTAATGAATTGTTACTAGAGTTAATTCTTGCCAGAGTCTGAAACGCTCCTGAACTATAATACCTTCAATTTAAAATGTGATCAAAACTGACTTCATTCAGTATTATCTTCCAAAAATTCTTCTATCATACTCAGACATTTTAAATCATAATTTACCTTCATATTGAATTGCTATTGTAAATATACTTACAAACTCATGGATAGAGGATTGTGTAGTATACACAATCTAGTAGTCAAATGCATTATTAAATCAATCTCTTCTCTTGACTATGACCACATCCAAACAAATTCGCTGAAATACAATATGTCATACTTTTAACCATCTTGACTATTACTGCAAATTGCCTTAGCTGAATTACTTAAAGGAGCACAACAGTAACTGAACTGATTGAGTTGGCTATGTACCAATCTATTTCTTCAGAATAAACAACCACATGTATGGTAGGAAGACTGGTGTGGTGACAGTACGGAGAATATAATGAATATAGAATGGAAAGGAAATTTAAGCTAAAGTGGAAATATAAGTTTAATCCCTAGCACAAAAGAAGAGAGGAAGAAAAGCAAGAAATGGAAAAGGAAGAGAAGAGGGGAAGGGAGCAGAGAGGAGGGGCTGTGTGGGGCACAGTGGGGCAAAAGCAGGAGGAGAGAGGGCCAGGGACTGCAGGAGAGGGGACAGAGGAGAGACAAAGGAGCAAGAAAGGGAGGAAGGGGGGTGTGAAGAGAAGAGAGGACAGGAAGAGGTGGGGGAGGGGAGGAGAAGAGAAGAGCTTTTAAGAGAAGCTAGAGTATCTATCTTTTTGATGAGTTTAGGGACAAGTATAGGTTTTCTGACCCTCAGGTATATTGACATACAAATATTAATCTCTTAAATGTAAATTATTATTGCTATATATTATTGGTTCTCAAGCAGTGATATCTGGCATTATTGGGAGAAATTCTCCCTTGTCTTATCTCCAGCGCTGCTGTTGCTACATAGTGAGTAGTGACCAGGGATATAGTTGAATATCCTACATTACACAGAACAGCAGCCCGCCCCTACCACTAAAGAATTGTTGGTTCCAAATATCAATAGTGTCAAAACAAATCCTGGCTTGGACTGAAATTATGTGTGATGTTGCCCTTTTGAGATGGCTGTACTTTTTCTTCTTGAGACATTCACACTTTGATACAGGCATAAAAATATCCTGCTAAATTGATGCTAAATATTCCAAAATCTAAATATTAATAAAATTTTATAAGAGATGATTCTTTTTTATCATTTTACAAGGAATTGTGGGGATAACGTGAGAAAAGAAATTTTCTGGCCCTCCTTCTTATAATGGACTCACACTAAAATATCACAATGACAACACAAAGAAAAAGAATGAAGGAAAGAGGAGGCACTCTCAGGGGCTGATCCACACTCGCTTCCCACGCCGCTCCCAACCCATGTCAGTGCCAGAGCACTTCCACCTCTGATAACAACACAACACCTGGGGGAGATGAGGGGAGAGCAAGGCCTTGAATAGCACTACAGAGGCTCTTCTGTCCAATCCAAGGGAAAATGATGCCCTGGACTTAATTTTCATTTATTTCCCCAAAGGCCCTCTCAACCACAGATTTCTCTTTTGTTATTACATCTGTTCTTTCGTATATCAACAAAGATTTCTTGACCAAAGGACAGAGGAAATCAAGAAACATCCAGGGTGGTCAAGGCCACCTCCATCTCTGAAACTTCTGCTACATCAGTTCAATAATCTATGAAATTGTCAGGGGACAGTAAGTAAAAAAAATCTGAGTTTAATTTAATGATTTAGCAAATTACTATCTTTGTCTAAGTAAGATTTATAAAATCACTAATTTATATACTCCACCGTGGAGAGGATGATCTGATAATGGCCCAGTGAGGCTTGTGTTTCAAGCTGTACAATAAACAGTCTCCTCTTTCAGCTTCATAGCAGACCTCTGGAATGCAGCTATGTATCTGTATATCATATCAAAACCTCTTCCTTTTAAAATTGTTAATAATGATGAACTTGTCCATCCTACTTGGACATTAATGGACTCTTAACAAAAAGAAGAAATCTGAGAAAAGGCAAACAGGAAGAAAGACAGAAGTGGTTATTCTGATCCAGGCTGGATGTATTGGTGAAATTACAAGAAGATCATGTTAAGGAAATGTGGGTGTCAGTCAATTTTCACAGAAGTGAATACAGACCAGTTGATTGTGCAAAGGGGGAAAAAAAATCTTAAAAATGAAATACATATGCATTTCTACATAACATATTTATATAAAATTAAGCAATAAGCTAATACAAGATACCAAACTAATGTGTTATTCTTAAGGTTAAAACATTGCCCTTTCTACAAGTGCCCTTGAGTAGACATTAGTAATATCACCAAGTCTCAGTTTGTCATCCTTCAGTAGACAGTCATAAACAGTCAACATTTTTTCACACCTTAGCAAAATATCAGAGGCGGAGTAATCTATAGGAATAGAGGTTTCTTTAGCTTATAGTTTTGGAGATCCTAGAACTACAACACGATGCAGGCTTCTGCTGGGTGTGGTGAGGCCCACATAGCAGATACTATTACAGTGGTAGAGTTCCAGAAGAAGCCAGCTGGTGAGACAGGGAGCCAGACAGTCAAGAGCCAGCTCTTTTAGGAGAGCTCACTCAGCACCTAACACTACTGGGGAACAACGTTAATCCCTTGCAAGGCGCGTTCCCAGTGCCCTAATTTCCTCTATGGGGCCACCATTGACTCCTCACACCACACTGGACACCAAGCTTGCAGCACATACAGTCACAGAAAAGAGCCAGGTGTGGTGACCCATATGTGTAATCCAGGCACTTGAAGGCTAAGTTAGGAGGATCACATGTTTGAGTTTAGCCTGGGCAATTTAGCAACATGCAAGACCCTACCTTAAAATTTAAGGAAAAACAGTAAAGGGCTGGAGATGTAACTTTGTGTAGAGGCTCTGGGTTTGATATATAGTAATGAAAAAATAACTTTTTAAAACCATAGCAAAGGCCAAACCGACTACATTTAAAAGCCAATTATCTGTTCTGAAATTAGTTCTATTGTCTTCTTCGGGTCGTATAAATTTATTAAATAAGAATAATGAAATGAAAATATTTTTAAATCAAGGGCTATTTGTTTTGGTACTGAAAATTTATGCTTATGAAAATGAAAGTTGACAGTTTCCATTGAATGATTTTCTTTTTTTAATTATGTAGACCGTGAAATCTCAGTCTATGCACCACTGATTTACACCTTGAGGTCAAGCCCGGAGGCTTCCATCTATTCCGGGAGGTTTCCTTCTGCGTCAGGTTGACTAAGCAGGCAGTCACTGGGCCCGCACACTGTCACACCGTGTCTAGCCCAGGAGCACGACTACCTCTCTTGGTTCGCTTAGATTGTAAAATAATAAGCACACCTTTTTTGCCTAATTTACTACTTCTGACTATATGTCCAACTCTTAATTAGGAAAATGGTCATGTACTAAATCATGAAGGAAAATGTAATACACATTAAACTCCTTTTTAATTAGTACATGTTTGAGGTACTCTTAAAAAGTAAGTATATCTTTAACGTATCTTTTTTATTTTTATTCCTGTTCCCTTCCCTACCCAGCTCCCTTTCCCCATCTTCATTACAATTATGGTTTTTTTATTTTAGTTCCAGTTTGCCACATATAATGATTACACTTACTGTGAGCAGTTGGCACACCTATAATCTTTTCATGTCCCCTTTCCCTTTCCCGCATCTTCAGTCCCCTGGCTCCCTTCCTGTTTCCAAAAGATTTATCTCCCTGTTTCTTCTCATCGGCCTGTTTTACCTTTTGCCTTTTGGATTACTCAATTGAGAGAAAACATACGGTATTTAAACTTTTCACTTAACATTGTATTTTCAAGGTGTATCCATTTTCCTACCAATCTATGAAATTTATTCTTCTATATAGCCTAATCCTATTCCATTATGTATAAAGATCACACTTTCTTTATCCATCCACTACTGAGCATATAGGCTGCGACTAGGATTTAGCTGTTATTAAACTGTGCTGCTATAAACATTGCTATGTATTACTGTAGTACAATGTCTTTAGTGGTTTTAGAAAGATATCTAAAAAGGGAATAGCTGGGTCAGATGGAATTTCCATTTTTCTTTTCTTTTTTTTTTTTTCAGACATCTCTACACTGATTTCCGTAAGGACTGTGGTAGTTCACATTCCCACTAGCGAGGTAGAAGGGCTCCTTTTTCACTGCAGCCTTGACAACATTTGTTATCATTTGATTTCACGATGACTGCCACAATTTCTAGTATAAGATAAAATCTCAGTGCTCTTCTAATTTGCATTTCTTTAGTGGTAAGTGGTACTTTTCCATAAGTTTATTGCCCACCTGTGCTTTTCTGAGTAGTGTCTGCTCCTCCATTTTACATTCTGAGCTGCTGATGCTGGTAGCTGCACCCGCCACTGAAAGGGACACTGGCATAGTTTGCCTGGGTTTGCGATCTAGTTGGAAAAAAATTAAGACCTGTTTATTCTATTTATTTTCCTTTCCCTGTGTAATTAGGTAGAACGCCCTGGTCACTGCTATTCTCAAATGATCTCCCGTGCCTCGCTAGCACATTCTTCAGTCACCTTCAGCTCCTGCTCTGAGTGTCCTGCTCCTATATGCTGTGTCCTCATGACTCCATCCAGCTTTCCTCTCCACCACTGTGAGATGTCATTCCATTTTGAGGTGCCAGAGATTTTCTGCTGGAGCCTGGATCTTATTCAGTCTACCTTGCCCATCATTTAAAGCTATCCTCACTCTCAACCTGCACATCTTTCTGGATTTCAGACTGCAATTTCTAGATATAGGGTAAAAATAAAGCTATTTTCCCTGAAATAAGAGAGGGAAGCAAATGGATAGTTACTGAAAGTCTTCTAAGGGCTTTCCTTAGTTTTGACACTTAAGTAATTTAAAAAAGTGTTATTTAAACAAGAGAAATTGATTTCTCGCTATTCTGCAAGCTAAGCAAACTAAGGTCAAAAACTGGACAGATTGAGAATCTGCTGAGCGTTGGCTTCCTGCTTCGCCAGTGCCCACTTTTCTGTAATGTTACATGGCAGAGAAAAATCGTCTCTCATTCTCTTCTTATAATGACAATAATTGCATCCATGAAGGCTTGAATTCATGACCTCATTTACCCCTGAAGATTCCATTTCCTAATGCCAACTCATTGGGGTTTCAACTACTTTCAGGGATGTAAACACTCAGTCCAGAAAAATACCAATCATGTTATGCACAATATTTCATTTAGTCCTCACCAGAAATCCATAAACTAACTATTATTACTGTCCTGCCATGAGGCACTTGGGAAACATGTGAAAGTCTACAGGAAAAAAAATTAGACAGGAATAGAGCAGTCTCACGTCGGCCCACCCTTTATGCTTTTAGTTTAATTTGGGAAGTAAAAATTTCTGTTCTAGCCTAAAGTAACTACAGGTATCCCCTGGGGAACAGGGATTATTTAGAAAGGAACAATGCTTCCCTGCTGCATTTCAAAAAGTGCCAAAGAGCCAATCACCTGCTACTGTGGGGACAATAGCTCAGAAATTCCAGCACTTGACTGGGAAACTTCCCCAGGATGCTGAGAACCACTTCACCTCAGAATGTGACTATTTCCCAATTGTTTTAAAGGTGACCTTAGTACCTGCAGAGAGGAGCCTTGTGACCAAGTCTCCACCTCAGAGAAAGAGAGAGAAGCGAACTGCTTATTTAACCCTTCACACAACAAATCTGGTTAACAAAATCCAGACAGAAGACTCCTTCCTGTGATTCCACAGCGCAGAAGGAGCAAACACCAGACCAAGAACACTAATGTTCTGAGACATCTTTTTTCCTATATTCTTTTATTTTAATTGATCTGTGTCTACAACACATAACGCTTACTCTCACTTGGTGGTATTGGTACATAAATATATCATACTATAATCATTTACGATTACTCCTTAGTGTGAGGCAATCCAGAATTATAAAATAAAACAAATGACCACAGGATTATTTTTTATTATCTTGAACAATGATGGTGAATCTTTTAGAGCTTTCTATGATAATAAACAGCCAGTGGTGGCACACATGCTATACGTTTGTCCCCACTGACTTAGAACACATACTTATTTTAAATTTTTCATCATTCCCTTAGTATTTAAAAATTTAAAGTAGTAAAACTACTGTACTAACCATCACCAAAAGTCATAGAATGGAAAATTTGTGATTATGTATAGTTGAAAAATTTGATAGCATTATATAGATAATGTTTTGAAGCAGTAGAAGTTTTGTCTACAAAAATAACAGAAAATGGCTACACGGTTCCCAACGTGTACCATTAGCTATGACTGTCTTTTAATACTGAGGCCTAGCTTGGCCTCTGAGGCTCCTCAATGCAGGCAGGACTTCATGCTCTCAATATTTCTAACCTATTTTCATCATTGAACTACCCGAAATAAAGAGGCCAAAAGTGATACCAGGGTAGTCACATGCAGACTATTCAAGGAGGATGAAGATGTCTGAACATCCTTTACCATAAGCATAGTGTGAAATCAGTATGGAGGGGTTTTGAAAAATACTTAGCTGAACTCTATTTTTTGATGTCTTCCCCATACTCCACCTTGGTGCTCCTAATATATCATAACATATTTGCCAGGAATGCTTGACCTCCTGGCTCTTTTCCCTCAGTGACAAATTCGTTACCTCCCTCTTCCCTCTGCTTCTCACACCGGGCAGCTCTCCCCCTTGGAACATGTGATGAGGGGTCCAGGAGATTCCTCACATTTCACAGATTGAAGCCTCAAAACACTTTACATCAATCTCTTCCTCAGTGTCTGAACAAGGCTAGATTTCAGAACACAAGTGAAAGGGTCCTGCTCTTCCTCCCTCTCACTCTCTCAGAACACTTTCAGCAGTCTCAAACTTTTATGTATTATACAGTCTTGTAATCCTGATAACACCCAGATTGGAGCACTCTGAGAAACTTGAAAGCTTGAATAATTTCAAATTACCTGTACATGGCTCAAAGCTTATGTACTTCACAAACTGGAGAACCTTCTCAATTCTGAAGCAGTTCAATAATTTTAAATCAAAGCATGTGCATTTAGACTGAATTTCAGATTTGCAGTGCAACATAAGGTCACCTCACTTAGGACAATGAAAAGTAATGACAATTTTCATTCTGAGACAGTTTTAACAGTAACTCACTCTAATTTTAAGGCTATTTCCAGTGATTTTTTTTTCTTCCCTGTTTCTGATAAAATCAACTTAGCAAAATATTACAAGTTGAAGCAATGTTTGCTGCACAAATGACCTCATCTTGACTATGTTTGCTACATGAGTTTGAAAATATCACTACAACACACTGCTCTATAAATTAAAATCACATTATCATAAAGTCTGACATTTCACTGCTGCACTAAGTGTCATGACTGATAAAATTTCCTTAAACTAACAAGTCATAGTAACCAAGGCAAGGAGTGGGAAAACTCAAGATGGGGAGGCACTTCATGATCTACTTCTATAAGTACAAATTATTGAATATTGTGTAAAAAGGTGCCTCTGAGGGTTCTCAGCAAGTCTGCGGTTACACTACGCACTTCACTAAGTGAATAAAAGCTCTGTATACTGTAATGTGTGATGTATTGAATCAGCTGACCTCCTGCATCCCCTACCTACAGATAGTAAAGAGACTGAAAGTGAAAACACAAGAGTCCGCCATCACATCTCACAGAATAACTCCATGGGAATTCTCCACGTGAAAGATTACAGGATATGACCCACAGGATGCACAGCCATACACAATCATAAATTAAATTTACTGTAATAACCTACAAACAGAGAAGAAAGAATCACAAAGCCATATAACAAAAGCAAGGCTAAAATTGAGGGTATTGATTACTGGCCTAGAAAAATACAAAACCATAAAGTGATATAGAGTATTATTATTAGAAGTGTTTACTTGGTCTTCCTTGTTTCCAACAGAAAACTGACATGGCTTTAAATGTTCTACAAGTGCAACATTTAAAGATGTCAGCCAAATGTTCTGTCTCATCTAGTTGCTGGCGCATAATCAGGAATGAGTTTTAATTCAATATAAAGTCTTGTTTGAAATAAATGTGAACAGTTCATGTGCAGTAGAAGGAAAGCCCGCAAGTCATCTAACTTTGCATTTCAGGGGGTTGCTTCTCTCTTACACAAAATTCCTAGACAATATAGCAGACTTTTTTTCCCTAAACAAACACAAGTAAATCAAGCCCAGACTCCATTCTCTAAACTGAGAAGACTGGAAAATGTTCTTTCCCACCCTGAGGTTTCAGATGAATAGCCATGAGTACGTCTTAGCAGCTGGGACAAGGGATACATGGAAAATATACCTCTGTTTTTAAATAAAAGGAAAGGCTTGATTTTAAGTAGAGGTTAGGGTCAGGCCAGGTCAGACATCTGATTCCTCAGGTCAGGGCTATTCACTTCGTGACCCACCGAAGGAGGCAACATGTTCAACCCTTCTTTGACAAAAGCAGCAAAAACAAAGCATTTTAATACAATCTGGACTAATTAGCCTTCCAAGTTAGAATAAAGGGACATATTCAAAGAGAGAGAGAGACATAGAGCCTTTCTTATTTTATGGCAATTAAAAAGCACACTGTGATCAAATAATGGCATATGTGAAAAGTGGCATGAAGCAAATTATCTTGCTTTCCAAATTTCAGGAAAATCATTTTTCCAAACTAATAGGATTACCCATCACAAAGAATTTACCAAACTGCTATTTTACATGCCAACAAATCGAACTGTGGAAGAAAGAAGAGAATGAACAGCCTCAAGAAAGAGACGTAATGGAAAAGGCTCGGGGGAGGGGGTGCGGATTGTATTTGGCTCATTAGTTACAAGTGAAAAATTCCTTTGTTAGCTGTATGTCATGAGCAGACTTTATAGCAAAACCTGAGAGATGAGTCCCTGGTCAAACAAAATCTCTTTATATTGGCAGAAATTTGACTTGTATGCACTGGGTGATTCTAATCTCACATCTCACTGTACTCGGAGGAAAAAACTCTTTGTGTACCTCAGAAATAAGAATTGTGAATAACTGATTACATAATAAGCATTCTGACATAGGATGCAGGAACCTCCCGTTGGAAGTTTGAGAACTTCGTGCTGTGGAATCTCTGTTGTGCCTCTGAGGAATATTGAAAATCACATGACTTCAGAAATAGTTTTCTTATAACAGAATTCCTATTATGTCAACTCTACCTTTAAGAACATAAAATTATGTATGTTACTGTTGAGCAAAATAATCTTGAGAAAATATTTTAGACAGTACTCAAAATCTGACAGAGATATATTATATCCTACCATCTGTATGCATCTTCATACATAATATCACTGAAAATATTTTCAAGAAATATTGAGAAGAAATTACAAAGTTTTTTATGATTTTACTATTTCCATATTCAAGCAATAGGTGCATTATGAAATAAATTGATCATTTTTTTTTCTGTTGCCCAAGCTGAGGTACAATTTTATTCAAATCTTGCAAAAAAGTAAAACCTCACTCATGATATGAAAATCTCCGACAACAGTCAGTGAGGAGTGTCAGCCAAGCTGTCATATTTTCTCATCACATGGTTCAACTGACAAGGAAGCAGCACACAACTCAATGAGCTATGACAGACACTCATTTTCCCCACCCCTACAGAGTTATTTGTAAATAAAGCTAACATAACATAAAAAGCAGAGAGTATAGTGATGATTCTTTTTTCTGTAAAATTCTTTTTTTTTGAGACAAGGTCTCGTTTTGTAGTTCAAGCTGGCCCTCAACTCACTATGTAGCCCAGGCTGGCCTCAAACTTACAGCAATTCTCCTGCCTCTGCCTCTGTTTCCCAAGTAATAGGATTACAGGTGTGAACCACCATGCCCAGAACTGTGGTATGTGGTTACCGGGGATCGAACCCAGGCCCTTGGACTTGCAAGACAGGCACTAGAACCACTGAGCTAAATCCTCGGTCCTGTAAAATCCATTTCTATTCTTACATTTTCTAGGCTGGGCACAGAAAAGGACAGTGTAAATGATTGGAGTGAAGCAAAGATAGACAAAAGGAGCATTTTCAAGGCAAAAAGATAAATCTTTGTGACAGAATAAACATGTAAAATATAAATGGAGAAATCACAGGTTAATTCAAAATGCCCAGGAGTAGAAGGATGACATTAAAATACTAGAAAGAACTTCAAAGTGTAGCCTGAGAAGTAGGCAAAATGATCGAGTATGAGGGGTATGGGTTTGTACTTTACTTCCTTTCAAGTTGAAGATACTGCAGCACATTGGAAATCCAAGAAAGAAGGCAGTGGACAGAAAGAGGGGTCCAGTGAGGCCATCCAGAAATTGAGAGAATATTTTCTTAGCTCACAAGTACAACAATTGAGGCGCCAGTTTAAAGAGTTTTTTAGAGTATGTAAAATGTTGATTTTTAGTTTAGCATTTCCATTTTAACTGTAGGGCAAAAGGGATTCCAAGAACAGATGTCTGGCATCATTATGGGAATCCTCTGTAACAAAATCTTGGGTTCTGTAACTGAGGCTCACTGGCTCTTTTGTCTTGGTATAGTTTACAGAATATTTGTGCAATGCACATTGCTTGCTGTGTATAGTTCTTTTGGGGAAGTCACCTACATATTGGATTGTAGCCACAGTAAGAGGAAACTTCATTAACATTTTGTAGACATTATTATCAGGTCAGGTTGGAATAGCCAGCTCTGTCACAGAGATGACTCAAACTAACATAAAAAAATTGTCAGCTTGTTATGCATCATGTCAGGAGGGGGAAAAACAAGTCCAAGTCAGATACCATCAGTTTAATGGTTTAGTAGTAGTTCACAATTTGAGGTTACAGCTGTACATTAGTTTTCCTAGCATGACTAAACTGAGTTGGTTTGAATATAACCAGTAGAAGCCTATATAATGGTAATAATATGTTGAAATTATCATGCTGAGAAATTTGGAATTGTTCTTCGCTACACATTTAACACCATTAGCTATGTTTTCTCCTATGAAGAACCAATATCAAAATGAAATCTATCATGCTAGCTATTTTAGTATTCAGAGATAAAAAGAAAGAATGGGCCATAGACTGAAACCATGTAAGTGTGATTTTTCAGGGAGTGAACATCTTGCAATATTCCACACCTCCTCCTTCAACTCTCAAAAATATTTCTCTCAAAAGACCTTAACTATATAAAGATTCGAACATTAGTCAATCTACTTTGAGTGCCAATTTAGATGATTTTAAAGTATATTCAAATGCTTCTCCGGAAAGAGAAATGCAGCACTAATAGCCACAAAATATTTATGGTAAATTAGGTTATCTAGTCAATCATCTTGCAAATTCCAGAGGGATAGGTTAATTTTAGTGCATGTGAGAAAGTCAAGGCAGGATTTGGGAGAAGAGTTGTTTAGCAGATAAAGCTGTGTGAGGCACAATGAACTGTAAAGATTCACACTCCCCCAAGCAAATGAAGTTAGAAAGAAATTAGAGAGCAGAGAAAGCATGGTACAAAACTTCATTCTGATTATCTGTTATTACCTAACTATCACTCCAAAGCATATAGTGGCTTAAAACAACCACACTCAGGTCATTCTGTCTTCCAGTTTGTATGAATCAGGAATTGAGGAAGAGCTGAGAAACGTGGTTTTGGCTCAAGATCTGACATGAAGTTAATCAGTCAGCAGAAAGAACAGAACAATACAGTGCTGTGTCAGCTGCGGGCTAGATGAGAACGTCCCGCTTTACGAAATCCCTGAGTCCCTCCAAGTGATCTCTTCATGCTGAAAGAACTTTCATGATTTAGCCTTTGAAATCATAGTGTATTTCTACTGCCATGATATGTTGGTTGAAATAAGTCACAAATACTTCCCCAGTAGGAGGAAAGTCAAAGTCACATTGCAAGAAAAGCATAGGAGGTGGAAGATACATTTTAATCATCTCAGAGCATACCATCTGCCATAGTTTAGCTCTTCATGGGCAACAGCTCTGCCTATAAACTTTACTTTTACTAGACTTTACACAAACATTCAGTCAACATACTGACACCTGTATTTATCACTGATGCAAACAAGTTTCAGCTTAATAAATCTTTCTGAAAGGATTATCCTTAAATCATACTTCACATAAGGAAAAATATGTACAACTAATTGTTATGAAGGTTCACATTTCTTGAGAATTTGGTTCATGTCAAGGGTTGTGTTTAAACATTTTACACACATTACCTCATTGCATCCTCCAAAAAATCTGAAATAAGTGCATATAAAATTTGACATGAAAAATTAAGCATGAAAAAGCATTACGTTCACACTTCTGTAGAATATAACTAGATGTCCTGAGACCTTCATGATTGGGGAGAGGAAAGGAAGGGAAGAAACAAGGAGGAAACGAGTAAGGGACAGGGAAAAAGGGAGAGAACAGGAAAGAGAACTCACAGCCTCAACGTGTGATCCAAATGGGCTGTCTGTGGCCTTCCGTTCTACCTGAGACAGAGAAACAAATAAGTGATGGGCTGATTATTACTAACGTTTCATCTTCTAACCAATGAAGCTCAGTGATAAATGTGTAACAGAGACAGAAAAATTTCTGGGGGGGAGGGGAAATGATACCTTTAACCCTCCATTATTCCTAAAAAACTGTGTTGCCCAGACTAAGGATCCATAAGGAAGGTCAAAGTGGTGCAAAACTAGTATCTGAAGAAGTAATGGCTAAAGATTTTTTCAAACTAAAGGAAATCTATTAATCCATAGACTGGGAGACCAATGGTTAAAGATTTTTTCAAACTAAGGAAAATTTATTAATCCATAGATTGGGAGAGCTCAGAAAACACTGAATGGGATAATTAGAAAAGGTAGAAACATTCAGACATGTCAAATTTAACATGCTGAAAAACAATTTGAAAAGCAATCCAAATAACACATGATATTATTGAAAATATAATTTTAAATCTTATGAATGACTCAAAGAAAAATAATGGAATCTATAAGAAAATGCATTAACATCTC
>PVIR01014946.1:0-12231 GCA_004026965.1 Petromus typicus | reverse complement strand
CCCATTTTTATGGCAGAGTAATACTCCATTCTGTAGAAGAACCACAGCTTATTGAATCTTAAAGGAAAACTGCGTAGCTGAAGGGACAGGCCTAGGTTACTTGCGTGACAGTGGCGGAACTGGGAGTAGCAACAAGGCATTCATAGTCCTGTGGGACACTGGTTCATTCCTGGCTGTGTAGCCTCAATTATGTCTGATACAATTTTCTATGACTTTTATTTTTTGGCTTTCTGTTGGGTTTGTGAGCAATGAAACATCACTGAAACTTTTTCTTCTTTACCTCTCCCTATAAACAGCATTAGCTTCTTCATTTTCAACCAAGAGTCTTAGCATGGAAGACAAAAGTTTTATGACCTACAACCCATAATTGAACTTAATAGAACTTCTTATTTAGAGGAAAACTTACAAATGATCTGTAAAGAGTTTAATATCCAAAGATTTGAGATAATTTTAAATTATTTAATAATATATTATCAAGTAATTATTTTCAAATATTATTATATAATCTATATAAATCCATGAGCAACTAAAAACTACAGAGCCTACCATATATGATATACACAGCTAAAGGCTTTTAAAGAAAATTTAAAAGCAGTTCAAGTGTCATCATTCAGATATAAACTTCTCATTTCTCAAATCCATGTGCTACCACTTAGTACACTATCAGCTTGCAAAACTGACTTACCATCTGCAAAGTTACTTTTCTGCATCTTTAAAAGGGGAGTTCTTGTAAATTAATGTAGGCCATGCTAATGATTGTCATGAATACTAAATGCACAATGAATTCAAAAATCTAACAGTCTAGATTACAGAGATCCACTAAAAATGGTAATAGAGATGGTTTTCCAGCATGATATGACATACTTCTGCTTTACTCTAGACTCACAGAACCTGGTTTGACATGAAGAGCAGAGGATAAACACTTTTCAGTCAACATTCTAAAACTGTCTGATTCACATTTCTGTTCTAGACAGCTTTTTACGATAGCAGAACTTTTCATTTCATTTCTGTTAATAACCCCTAAAATATATGGCTGGCCATAGATGCAGCCTTTTCCCCAACTACCCTCACAAAACATTTATCTCCTCCCAAAGCTAAAGTGAGCACTCAGTTTCTAACTAGTCATTCCCAGCACACCTTTCCTCTGCATTTGACTGTGCATCTACCTGTTCTGTGAAACGCTGGCTTCTTTCTCTAAGGGAGTCTCCAAAGGCACTTAGCTTGTTTTTTGTATTATACTGAAGGAGTCTCATCTTTTAAAACCTCCTTGGCTTACAAACTCAGCTAGCTCTCCTATTCTCATTCTTAGAATAATTCTGTACCACTTCTTGGCTCATGTTTTATCCTGTGGTCTGTGCAGACCCCAAGAACAACTCATAAGAAATAATTTCCTTTAAATTTAACAGATCAGTATACCATGCTCCTTTAATTTCTTACAGGCTATACTTCCTCAACTCTGATTTGAGGAGTGTACATGTTGACTAAAGCCAAACATTGCATGGTTCAGAGAAAAGACTCGGGGCCGTATTCAAAAAGAAAAGAAATGGGTATGATGGACAGATGGAGTTGTTGGAATGAAGTCAGAGAGCAAGACATAGGGACATGATGTGGAGATCCTTCCTATCTTAGCCCCTCAAGCACACATAAGGTAGAATATCTAGCTCCCTCTCAAAGACTCTGGCCCTCCAGCTATGGCACATCCTCTAACATGGAACCTTATGTGCCACACACACAGGACCCTGACTAACTACATCTCCAGATCTACCAATTTGGCCTCTCCAACTCCAAGCTGTGACTCTAGCCTGTGGACTTGTCCCCCAAGATTTCTTCTGCCCTCCGAGTTTTACTCCTTACAGTGTCTTAGACACTTGCTTTTTGTTTGTTTTCTTGTCTCTCTCCTTGGCTTGTGGTCTTCTTAGATAGAGCCAGGACTGGATAGAAAGAGAGCAAAAGAGATAGGAAGAGGAGAAGGAGGAGGGTGCTGTGGTCAGCGAAGGGCTACCAATCCTGCACTCTCTGCCCAGCATTACCGAAGTGGTGTATTCCAGCAAGTCGAGGTGTCCAGGTCATGAGGCTGAAAGAGAGGAGGAGGAGAAGCATGGAAGGAGGTGAGAAGAAAAGCTTCAGTTTCTTCATGGCTTCTAGGCCAGGTAGGAGAGGGGCTCTTGGGGTCACATAAAACAGACCCTAGACTCCAGAGAGACAGTTATACAATCAGAGATTTTGGTTATCCAAAGACATAAAGCGAGGAGGGGTCCACGTTTCAGATCACTGGCTCCAGCTTTGCAGGTCACTTTGATGTCATGAGAGCAAGAGAAGAAATCCAGACCCAAAAGTGGGGAACATGACTCACAACTTTCATTTCCAAATTTTACCTGATGCTAATAATTCATCAGTCCTCTCTTCCAACAGTGGATTATCTGCCAATTATTGATTTTTGTTGATTGTTTCTATACAACCTTTCCCAAATTTATTGCCTCTCATTTCCCATCATCTAAAAGACTTTATTAATTTTAATATGGGACATGGAATACCATTTGTAATTAAGTAAACATGTATATAATATCAGCACAATACATAAAAAATAGTGTAGCCTGTAAATTCTAGTACTAACCTTTAGATAAGAAAATTTAAATGGTAGACATTGATGTTTTCAAATATGTAGTAAAATTATATCACACACTTAGCAACCAATTATGTAATAGTTAAGTAATGCAAAAATGCAAGTCTGATTCATCAAGTATACTTTGATGACTCTATAAGATTTGTTCTACATCATTACAATGAAGGCCCTATATCCATAAAGTGAGTCAGTTAAATTTTTTGGTTCCCAGTGCATATAAAATTATGACTTCACTAAACAGCACATAATCAAAGTTTTCAAGGTAGCACTATGTCAAAAAAGGCAACATACATACCTTAATTGAAAAGTACTTTATTGCTTAAAAAATGCTAACAATCATCTGAAGTATCAGAAAAATTGCACTGATAATCACTCTCCACACAGGATTACTATAATTTTAACATGTATAACAGTAAATATCTGAGTTCTATAAAATGAACCACAAGAAAAACAAAGCCTTTTATTAAAGGATTCAAAGAGTGAATAGTCCTGTATTTTCCATACACCATCTGTTTGTAAGATATTCAGCTAATGACGTTCATATGTAAGGCAATTGAAATTATCACCTAAATTATTATTAATTATAAATCATAACTAAAATTGATACATGTGTATACACACAAATGTGTATATATAATTTACATACCTAAGGATTCTCAGAAGAACAGGCTCCAGAACTCCCTTTAAATATCCAAATTAGCAAATGATCAAATGCTTCACATACAATGGTGAAATACTTAAATCTAACCCACACATATCTCCTCGTACATATTAAATAATTTCCAGGCTACTTATAATCCATACTATAATGTAAATTGTTGCTAAACCAAATTATTTAGCAAATAAGAACAAGAAAAAGGTCTGTATATATTCAGTATAGGTACAATTTTTTTCAAATATTTTCACCTGTGATGGGTTGAATTCCCAGGTATAGAACCCATGAGTGCATAGGGGGCCAATTATATTATGACCACAACTGCAAACAAATGCTGAGCTTAATAAAAGAAGTAGACACCATTACAATAATTTTAAGTGCTTAGCACAAGTCAGTAGAATTTGGAGAGAGGGAGAGTTTTACTTCCTTGATACAGAAAATAATTCTGAGTGCAGAAGCATTTACTGAAATCAAAAGAACAGGATCACCGATAGCACTAGAATGAGGTGGAATGCTTTTGTCCACCTCATAATGCAGGTGAGCATGTAACAAAGCCAATCATCTGGGATGAAAAATTCTCTTCTCTGCCTTAAATTATCTAATGGCTTGCCTAGATTAGAAAGCCTTCCTTCTCATGTCTTATTCAGTATACATTTTGAGGACAGCTGGAAAAGGGTATAATAAGTTACATTAATAACTGAAGCTGAAGTATGCTGGGCAGAAGAAAAAGGAAAACTCAGAAAACGCAGATGTTTGCACACAGCCTGAGGGATCAGTGATGTGTGTGGTGTCCCTGGGATCAGAAACAAAAATGGTGCCTGCGAAGATAACTTTGAGCGTCACAGCTACACCTGACGTGCTGGGGCCCCACTGCCTGGAGGTCATAGCTATCAACTCAGGTCCACCTGGATAAAAGTGAGAGACAAAGCCGACTTGCTTCCATGGGGATTTTCTTTTCTTTTAAATTTTACCTCTGGAAGAGTTTGGTCATTGAGAAGTCTGTTTCCACTTGAAAATTTCAGGCAATTTGGAAGAAGGTGCCATGTCAGTACTTCAGAAGGCAGGTGCAAAATGGAAAAGGTTTTGAAAGGGAAAAGCTGACCCCTAATTTTCTGTGGAAAGTGGCATGAGAGTTAAGCACTGTATATAAATTATATTTTTAGTCATGTTTGATATGAAAATCATGATCTTTTGCTAAGTAATACAAAAACATGAAATTTGATTTTCAGAAATTTTTTTTAATGCTTTGAACAAGTAAATTGATAAGCTATGCTACTTTCTATGCCTTTTTCTGTTCTGCTTTAAACGTTTTCTACAGTGTTTCTGCACTTTCACAACTATTATTATATACTATAAAATTATCTATTCCACTTAAGCTTATTCTCCTTTTCCATCCATTGTTAAACCCAAGTATTTCTCAGTTCAGAAAAATTTTTTTTTTTTTTTTTTTTTAGGTTTTTTGAGACAGGGTCTCGCTTTTTTGTGGTTCAGGCTGGCCCTGAGCTCAGCCTCAAACTCACATTACAATCCTCCTGCCTCTGCCTCCCGAGTGCTGGGATTACAGGCGTGAGCCACCACACCCGGCACTGTGGTATGTGGTATTGGTTGCTGCTGGGTGTGGGTCTCCACACCCAGTATTGTTATGTGGTTACCGGGGAATCGAACCCGGGCCCTTGCGCTTGCAAGACAGGCGCTGGAACCACTGAGCTAACTCCCCGGCCCCTCAGAAAAATTTTTACCAGTGCAAAAACAAAGATCTCTTCATCTTCACCTGGTCTAATGTAACTACTAGCAAGTTGCCACCATTGAGGTGGCAACAAATAACTGTTTATTTAAATTTTTGTAACAAAGTTCTTATGGATATTTCCAACTCTATTTTCAATTATACATGTAAATATTTTGCAGAGGTAAAGGGTGGGGGGGAAAATGTTACCCAGAGAGTATTAGTACTTCTATATCCAAGAAACAAGTTTATGTTTGTATTACAATATGAGGTGTATGGGGTTTCTGATATTCTCACTTGAATTAGTCACTAATTATACTCACAGAATTCTTAAAAAGAGTGCATTGGTAATAGCAAAGCTGTAATTGATATTCCTTGTTCTAGTTCATTAAGGAGGATAAAGTAATGTGCTGAGACCAAATTAAAAAATAACTCAAGAGGTAAACCTAGAAAGAAAAACATTATTAGTGACTAAAGAATGCAGAAAATAACTCAACAGAGAAAGGGACAACAGTGGGAGAAAGAAATGAAAGTGACTTCGTACATAACAACTTCTGCCTTTCTATGGAGCTTCATCTTCCTCTCTGAGGTAGTTGGTTCTTTCCAGTTCTAGCACACTGTGTACAAACATCTTCCTGTGCTTCTTCTGCAGCCTACCTCGTCTTGGAAAATGATGACATTCCATGCACATTTCTGACCTGGTTACCTATAATTTCAACTAGTTTTCATAGCTCTGTGAGACTTACTGGTATAACACTCCAGTTGAACTCCAATCATTCAAAATAATGTATGGGAGTCAAAAACTCTAGCAATAATTTAGAATTATCCTGCTACTTACCCCAAGTAAAGATAGGTCATAGTCTTTTAGTTGAAATAGGAATTACACAGAGCTGGACAAACAAACTGCACATCAAACAAACTAATTTTTGCCTCTCTCCGCTATTCCACATATGTAATGAGCAGGATACATATCTGAAACATATTTTCTGAAATAGGTACATTTGCATTTTTGGTGGCAAATTAAAATGAATGGCTGCCTAAATATGTAGCATGACAGAGCTGGACATAATTTTTTAAACATGCCATTAAAATACCATGAGCACTGATAGCTGGGAAGAGGTACATGAACATATCTGAGGACGACTGCAAGAGGGCATTCATTCCTAAATCCATTCATGTGTTGGCCTGATCAGTGTTTACAAGAACTTTAAGTGTGGTACTTTCAAATAACCAGACAAAAATGCAAATATGGACAATGCTCTGACGCCTTCTCCTTCTCTGTGAAGAAGTCATTTGATAGAGAGAGGCCCAGGAATTTCTCATGAAGATTAAAATGATGAAAGATGAGAAACAAATGTTATTACAGTTCTACAAAAAATATATAATCAGGCCAGATAACCAAGTAAACAACATGGGAAAGGAAATGAACCTCATTAGATGCCACTGGAGAGGTACAATTTAGATTAGACTGAATTAGGCTCATATCTGAAATCTATCACTAAGGAAATATGTGTGATTAAAAATTTAAAAAAACTTTAATAAGAGTAAATTTAATTGATATGTTTAAATATCCATAAAAATATGGGAAAGATCATTTAATTCACTTTTCCAAGCCTGGGAAGAATAAGAAAGCAGTAAGAATAATAAGAATAGCTAAGCATTTTTAAGTCTTACTATGCACCCAGTGCTAATTTAAGTGCCTTATGTGTGTTAATGGACTTTATCTTTTTAAAGAAACTAATGAGGTAAGAACTACTTACAAACAGTTGAGAGTAAGGTAATGAAACCCAGGAAGGTCAACTATCTTGTTCAAGGTAACACGGCTGGTAGTTAGAGGAGCTGGAACCTTGAACTCCACCTGGGAGTGCATCTCCATGATTAGCCACCTAATCCACACTTACCTCCTGTTAGAAAGAGGTTAGTGAAGTGATAATCATGCAGGCTTGCTAGCTAGCTATACATCCAGTTTTATAATTTTAAAAGATGTTTCTCTTATGTAACTTTGTAGACATCAGGAAAATAAAAATCATAATAAAAGTTAGGAATATCCCTGGTAACAAAGTGCACTTCACAAAATGTGTGTGCTGCACTTAAACTGGCACCAGGAGAAAGTCCCTGGGCCTCCATCTTTGTAACGGTGATCTTTATAATACACGCACCCACAATGCCCTGCTCGCTCAGACACAATCCAATGAGGGTTAGACTTTACCTCCTGTGCAGTCACACCGAGATCGCCCTGCAACGCTTCCCACTAACTATGCATGAGCTTTTCCCATAAAAGAATCTACCTCCCAATTTTTTTCAGATACTCACTCTTTTCAGCCCAACTTCTTGAAAAATTGATCGTATTTACAATCGCAGATTTGATTTCCACAACTCAGTAAAATCTGACTTCTAGTCTCATTTATACCCTGAAGTAGCTCTCACCTACATTATTTTGTAACACTCGACAATAACCTCGCTATTGCTTAATGAATATTCTGTCTTCCTATTTCTTATTCACACCAATGCTGCTGGTCATCCTTGAAACATTCTTTTCCCTAAGTTTCTATGACTTAGAACTCTTGCTTTCCTACCTCTCAGTCCAGTTCTCCACTTACTTTGCAAACTTACTCTCTCATACTCAATTGTATCAAAACTTATGCTCTTATTTTCTAGCATGTTTTGGACTGTCCACTGTATTCCCAAATCATCTCATATGCACCCAAAACTTTACTACCTTTATGCAGCCCATATTTGAAAACAAAATTCTAAATTAGAATTCACAGTGCCTTTCAATGGCATGCCACATTCGGTACAGTACTGGACTCTAAACCCTCTGCAGACAACATATTCCAAGACCTCCAGTGGATGCTGAATCCTATTTATGCTCTATGTTCTCTATTTATACCCTGTTTAAAACTATGTTCCCTTGTATGTATATATGTATGACATAGCTTAAGTTATCATTCAGATACAGTAAAAGAGTAACAAAAATGATAAAATAGAACAATTAAAACAATACACAATCATAAAGATTATGTAAATGTAGTTACTTTTTTCCCTCTCAAGATAGCTTTATTGTTGTAATTGTTGACTTTTTAAAAATTCAAATCTTTATTGGTACATTAGGAATACACATCATCATCGCATTCAACACTGAGAGTTTGTACCAGAATAAGACATGACTTGATTCTCATTTTTCCCCTTCCCCCTCACCCTGCAACCCCCCACCCCCTATATACATAAACTTTGTTTCCTTTTTTCTTTATTACTGTCACATTCTTTTCCCCCTCATTTACCTCTACATCCTTTTCCTTTCAAATATTTTCTATTTCACAATATCAACTATACATACTACAACTCATTTATATCTTCATTTTCTCATACCAAAGAAAAGATATGATATTTACACATCTGTGACCTATTTATTTCACTTATAAGGATGTCCTGAAGGTATATCCATTTGAGTATGAATTTTTGTGACAAAGTCTTACTTTGTAGTTCAAGTTGGCCTTGAACTCACTATGTAAGCCAGGCTACCCTTGAACTCACAGCAATCCTC
Source organism: Petromus typicus (assembly GCA_004026965.1). NCBI lineage: Eukaryota > Metazoa > Chordata > Mammalia > Rodentia > Petromuridae > Petromus > Petromus typicus. The sequence continues at coordinate 3,686 of PVIR01014946.1, read as the reverse complement.
CTGCCTAAGCCCCCTTAGTGCTGAGATTACAGGTGTGAGCCATCACACCCATGGGGTTTATGGTGCATCGAACTCAGGAACTTGCACTTGCCAGGCAGACAATGGAACCATTGAGCTAGATCCCCAGCTGGACCATGTCTGAATGTTGGTAGATTAAATCCAAAAACTGAAACTGTGGATAGGGGAAGTTATTTATCTAAAGGAAAATTTATGAAAAGTCTTCAACCTCTCCTTTTTCGCTACCTCAGTCATAGACATTTCTATGAACTCAGATGCTCAAACTAGAATTTAGAAGATATTTTCTGTAGCTTGCTCACTCAGGCCTTCCCTTGTTTAACTGATTATATAACCTCATTGATCTTATCTCACAAAAATACCTTAAAACTTTCCAAGTCTTTCCATATTTACGTTTCTACAGTTTAAATATAAATGGTTATAAAATACATAATACATGTTACTTAATTCTAGACAATGGTTAATAACGTATGCAAAATATAAGACTGGACACTGTCATTATTTTAACTTCACAAAAATAATTCCCTGGCTGATGAAAACCTCAAGTATAGCTTGTAGGAGAAAGTAAACCTTAGAGTAAAGGCATCTCAGAGGACACCATGAGGTTGAAGTGAACGTAATAATCTAACTTATTACAAAACAGAAGATTCACTTCTGTGTTCAGTAGCCCTTGAAAAAACTAAGTATGGACAAAGGAAGAGGGAGTAGAAAATATCAATGAGGCTCAAATATGTGTGTCTAATTTGTAAAAGAAGATCAGGATGTGTTCAACTTTCATCTCTGGTGGTAAATGTGTACTGAACATGAGAAGAAATAATAATTTTGTAAGAAAATCCCAAGCCAATATAATCCTTTTTTCATTAAATGACATCATTAAGTGACAAAATAAGCAACACACATTTGATCTGTACTGGTTTCATAATTTTGGTCTTAACCGCTACACTTTACTGGCCTATAGTCAAAGTGACAACTAGTGAAGGACCAGAAATGACAAATGACTATATTTGAAAAAATACCATCATTACCTAATGAACATCCCCAGCAAGTGTGGACAAAACGTGGTGTCTGGCATTCGTGAAGTATGCTACAGTCTGAAGATATCAGATCCTTTCCGAAAGAGTGAAGAAAGGGTGCTTCAGTAAAATACAGCCTTGAGTTTTCAGTGATTTAAACAACAAAAGCTTTCTTTCTCATTACTACTCTGCAAGTGCAGTGTGCTGCTTCAGAAATGCAAGTGGAGAGCAACAGCCCCAACTCTTTGCTTAGACCATTAGTGAAGCAAGAGGAAAAGAGAAAATGTCAAATAATGTCTTGACTCCACGTTTCTGTCCAGAAATTATTTCAATCGTGCCTGGTGACATAGCATTTTCCAAATAAGTACCCATAAATGCATGATTCCCTTGTGTACTGATGAAAGAAACCAATGACAACAGTAAAGGGCAGCACAACTTTACAGAATGTGGGGATCTTACATCAGAATGTTGTTACACTGTCCAGTGCAGGATAATGAAGCCTACGGTCCACTCCGGGTATATTTCTTTGATCCTTCTATACTATGGCTTCTCTGTACAACAGGGCCTGCTGCACAGAAGACAGGACTGGCATGATAATGAGCTGAATTATAAGTTGAAAGTTGCTTGTTACCCATAAAATTAGGGCAATAGAATTAGTTACATGGTTCAAATATTCCATGACTTTCAGTGCAGATAATTTAAAACATTCATTTCCACATTGCATGTTACTGAGGAGAAGATAGGTTGAACTTTTGGCATTGTCTTTGTGAACAGGGCCTGGTTGGGATTTCCAAGCTCGACTTTTATGATTCTCTCTCCACTGAATATACACTATCTGGACAAACTACTTTCAAGCCAGTGCATTTCTTAGATACAATAATTTATTCAATCAGGTCATAATCAAGTGTGGCACATCTGGGAGTCATTACATCTTTTCTAAAATGACTGCACATTTTTCTGCTCTAATTCCATATACTTAACTCTAAACTTTATCTCAGAATTCAATCTTACTCCTTCCATTTCCAAATTATTGAAAAGACTGCTATGGTTTGAGTGGATTCCCAAAAGTTCATAAGCTAGAAACTTAATCCTCAAGAAACAATGCTGACAAATGGGGCCCTTCAGAGGGGATTAGGTCAACTGTCCCCTCTCACGAACTGAATAATGTAGTTCTCGTGGGAGCGGATCCTTGTGCTGACTCTGACAAGCATGCTCTCACCCTGTGACATGTACATGTCCTCGGTCTCTGACGGCCTTGCCTCCAGAATCACTAGGCAGAGATGGTGTTTCTCTATTATACAGTTCCCAGCCTAGGGGATCCTGTCACAGTCATATAACACAGACCAAAGCCAGAGCGCTACGTGACAGCCTCCGATTCTCTCTACCCTCTTCTGTGACACTGTCCCCTCTCCTGTCATTCTCACCGACAGTCGAAAGCTGTTTTTCCTGTGACCCTTAAAAACCCTTTTCTTGATGACCTTTTCTCCTTCTCTGTGCTGCCCTAGCTTTTAGCTTGCCATTACGGCTAGTGGAATCCTAAGTCTCCCATCTCCAATAATCTCATCTTAATATTCTGTGGTTTTTAATCTAATCAGGTTTTCATCTGCAGCTAACACTATCCAATATTTCACACACCCAAGTGAAATATCTCTAGTCCTGTTCTCACGGAGCTGCTGAGCACTACCTGACAGCTGCTTTCTCTTGCTGAAATACTCTCTGTGCCTGGCTTTGTGAATAACCACTAGCTTCATTCTCTTCCCAATTCACTGGCTGGGTTTTCTTCCCTACTACTCTGTCTCACTCCTTAATGCTGGAAAGCTCCAAATTTCAATCCAATGATCTCTTCTCTGTCTGTACTCTCCAGCTACGTGAGCTCAACCATTCTCAAGGATTTTTGTTGTTGATGTTGTTCACTTGATTGATTTATTTTTTTTCTTTTTCTTTTTTTTTTAATTGAAATCTTTATTGGTACATTACATATACGCATCATGATTGCACTCCATAATGGGCATTTGTACCAGCATAAGACACAACTTAATTCTCATTTTTTCCCATAGCCCTACCCACCCTACCACCACCCTATATACATAAGATTCGTTTCCTTTCTTTTTTGTTATAATCTCATTATTTTCCCCTTTCACCCTATTTCACTTTGAGTATTTTCTATTTCACAATATATATCATGCAATTCTAGGACTCATTTACATCTTTATTTTCTCACACCAGAGAAAGGATGCAATATTTACCTATCTGTGACCTATTTATTTCACTTATGAGGATGTCCTCAAGGTATGTCCATTTAAGTATAAATGATTCAAACTTGTCATTTTTTATGGCAGAGTAATACTCCATTCTGTAGAAGAATCACAGCTTTTTTATCCAGTCTCCAGTTGATGGACAGTTGGGTTGTTCCCAAGATGTAGCAATCACAAACTGAGCTGCTATAAACATGGATGTGTATATATCACTGTGATATGAGTCTTTTAATTCTTTTGTGTATATACCTAGCAGGGCGATGGCAGGGTCAAATGGGACCTCCAACCCTAGCTTTTTGAGGAATCTCCAAACTGATCTCCACAGGGGTTGTACTAGACTACAGTCCCACCAATAGTGGAGAAGGGTTCCTTCTTCTCCACGGCCTCATCAACATTTGCTGCT
>PVIR01014945.1:0-39060 GCA_004026965.1 Petromus typicus | reverse complement strand
ATGGCTCCGAGGAGGTGTCTCGAGTCTATGTAACCTTCCCCAACAGGGCAGGGCTCAGGGGCAGTGGTGAGACTGTTTCTGCTAAAGGGCAGTGTCAAAGGTGTGTCCCTGCCCCCACACCTGCTTGCAGGCAGGTCAGGCTTCTGGCTAGGGAATAGGGTTCCCAGGCTGCAAAGGGGAGGGAGGAGGAGTCTGCGTGCCTCTGGGGTTTCTCTGGCAACCTCTGGGTAGGGTGGCTCCTCCCAGCCTCCAGCACCTGGACACTTATAGTGGTGCCTCTGGCTTGGGCTCCGTGGGACCAGATTCATGATCTCGGGCCATGGCCTCTGCCCTGTGCCCTCCCGTCGACAGGGAACCCTGGAGCCGTCAAGGGGGTGAGTGTCAGGGGTGGCTGCCTGAGCTTGGGGCAGCAGGGGGCTGTGGGAGGGCAGAGGCGCGTGGGAAGAGCCCAGCCACCACCCCGGCCCCACCTCTAACAGACATGTTCCCTCCCTGTCCAGCTCAGAGGCAGCCCAGGCCCTGGGGCTCAGGTCCCACTGTGGGGATGGTACACTAGGGTACCCTCAAACAAACTGCAGCCAGTTCACCTGTGATCCAAGAGCCGTGGGAGGCTGAGGCTGGAAGACTGCAAGTTTTGGGCTAGCCTCTGCCATGTACAGAGATTTTGTCTCAAAAGAAAAATTAGAGGGCGGGGGATTTAGCTCCTTGGTTCCGGCACCTGCCTTACTAGTGCAAGTCCGAGGTTTGATCCCAGGTATCCACGTACAATGCCGGGTGTGGTGACTCTCACCACCAGCAATCAGCACCACACACCACAGTGCTGGGCGTGGTGGCTCACGCCTGTAGTCCCAGCACACGGGAGGCAGAGGCAGGAGGATTGCTCAGTTCAAGGCTGAGTTCAGGACCAGCCTGAATTACAAAGCAAAAGCCTGTCTTAAAAAAAGAAAGAAAAATTAGAAAAAGAGAAAAAGCGTCGGTGGTCGGTGGTGTTCTTGGGGTTCAGTGGTGAGCACTTGCCTAGAACCCACAAGACCTTGGTCCAGTCCCTGGACTGCAAAACGAGGGACCAAACCGACACTGCCCAGTCCCTCTAGACACTGCCAGCCCCTGGCCCCTTTGTGCTGACGAGCGGCCACTGTCCTGGCAGCAGTGGGGAGGCAGGACGCCCTAGCAAGGGCTCGTGGCCTGGCCTGTGGGAGTGTTTCCTCGGGCCTGTGAGGTGGAGGTCAAGGAAGCTGTGCCCGTAAGGCTGTGGGCTTGTGGGCTCTGAGTGCCAGACGGCTCTGCCAGGGCCTCTCTCCTGGGTAACTGTCCTTGGCCGGGGCCCAGCCATGGGGGCGGAGCTGCTCCCCAGGCTCCCGGTTGGGAGGCCGCCTGAGGGCGGAGCTTGCCCAACCACAGCAAGGTGGTGGTGCGACCCGCTCGGGGCCACGTGGGACATGCCTAGGGGACACGGCCACCTCTGCTGGCAGACGCGGCAAGCAGCAGGCCACATGGCATGGAGGGGCAGCGCCCCCAGGTGGGCAGCGCTGTAGAGTGGCTGAGCACCGGGTGGGAAGGAGGGAAGCGAGGGAGGGCAGGCCGGCCAGAGCCACCTGTCTTCTGATTTATCTCTGCCTCACCACACGCTGCAGCACGCCCATCTGGCCTCTGACGCGGCCCCCAAAGTCTCCCCACCTGCCCTGGTGTCTCCAAGTGTCTGTCCTTGCGTCTGCCACTGTGGTGTGGGCCCTGCCCTGGGGACCTGGCCGGCCCAGGAGCAGTGGACTGTGGCGTGGCTGCGTCCTCAGGGGCCCTCGGTCTGGAGGGATGGAAGCTCCACAGGGCAGAGGCTCCGCAGAGCCCCGGGGGTGCATGCTGCACGTATGTGCGTCGTGCTGTGCAGCGTGTTGTGTGTGTGCAGCGCACTGTGCTATGGGTGGCAGGGAGCCTGTGCTTTGTGTTTGGCGCGCTGACCCCTGGGGAGCTGCAGCTGCAGCACTGCGGTGGGCGTTCCAGGCCTGTCCCTTTCCTGGTGGCCTTAGGGCACAGCTGTGGCAACCAGAGGTCCAGTCAGGCAGGTGAGGCGGTGCCATGCCGACGCCCAGCCCAATGCTGTTGCCGTGGAGGGTGCCCTGGGGTGGTGGGTGTGGTACCTGTCCCCCTTGCTGAGGTGGTGAGGAGTAAACACTGTTGCTAACTAACAAGCATAGAGCAGTTGCCAGCTCCAGAAGGATCTTGCCAACCTGCCCCTGCCCAGAGGGGAGCAGGAATGGCTGTGCCTGGTGTAGTCACAGTGGCAGGGGGCTGGCAGTGCCACCTCTGGCTGCGCCAGGGTGTAGGCCTGGGGCTGGTGGTCCGGGCTGGATGGGAACAAGGAGCCAAGGGCTTCTGGCCCACTATGCCTGGCCCAGGGTTCCTCCAGGAACCTGCCCACAAGGGGCGAAGTCCTGCCACTTCCCTGTGAGGCAAACACAGCCTGGCATGGGAAGAGGCTCTTGCCCAAGGCCCCCGTGGGCACCTGGTGTGGTGGTCTCTGTGCCCACTGTGGGCAGGGCAGGGAGGGTCAAGTCCCCCTGTGGCTCCAGGAAGTGACCCCTGGACCTTGGAGACTAGCAGCAGAGGCTGTCTGTCCCTGAATTGGGGTCTTGCAGTTATGGGGTTAGGGCTGGGCATCAGACCTCCGACCCTGCCAGGACGTGTGACAGGCTGAGCCCTAGCTTCCTGTAAAGTGAGGTGCAAACGGGAGTTCACTCACCAGGTGCTCCCGGCCTCACCGTGCCCTCTAGACTCTTCTGGGAGCCTTGAGGCAGACCCAGCGGGTGTGGCTGTCCTGGGGGTGGGCGGCCCTGGCCTTGCCAAGGTCTGACACCAGCAGAGGGCGCCTGGCCTCGGGGACCTGTGTGCCTGCTTTGGAGCTTCGCTCTGAAGCCTTGACTGCGGCTCAGAGCTGCGGGGCAGAGGATCACACGGGCTGTGTTCCGCACTGCACGGCGCTGGCTCTGCTCCGCGATGCCTTTTACTTTGCGTTCCCGGGATCTGTTTTCCTGATGCTGCTCTGTTTTGTTAGGACGGGAGGTCGAGGCCTCCAGTCTGGAGGAGACGGCCTGCTGTGGGCCAGCTTCCTGCGGAGGGCAGAGCCCTGGCATGGTGTGCAGGAGGAGAAAACGTGGTTTCTGCCCCTTTCCTGCCCTGGATAAGCCTGTCGCGCGCTGGGGGCCGGGCCGGGCCGGGCCGGGCTGAGACTTCGGCTGCTCTGGGGACTCAAAGGCCCCAGAGCAGGAGATGACCACCAGGAAAGAGGCCACGCTCTGGTGTCTGGAGGACCCTGGGGCTGTGAGCCCGGCCTGGCACACGGGTGTTTGCAGGGCAGGGGGGGTGGGTGGTCAGCTGGTATGGGCAGCCCTCAGGAGTGGGAGAAAACCTGAAGCGCGGCTGTCCTCGAGGGCTGCCCAGGGCTGTCCAGGCTCCCGGGGGCCCACACGGTCACCTTGTGCTCCTTGAGCTTCCTGGCGCTTGCCTCCCACAGGACCATGCTGCCCATCCCTGGCAGCCAGTGCCTGTCGCCTCTGTCCGGCCTCACCCAGGTTGCTGCCCACAGCTCTGGGGTCCATACTCGGAGACTGCTGACCTGTCACACATGTCACCAAGGGGCACGTGGGTGGACTCTGCTCCATTTCAGCCTCAAGGGGTGATGTCTTCAGGGGAGCCAGGAAGCTGGGCCAGCACTGGACCCCAGGCTGGGGGAACAAGGCAGAGTCGGATGGTACTGCCACGGAAGCCTGGCCACAGAGGTACTGGCGTGCCCAGGTGGGGTGTCCTGCTTGCTGGGGCTGGGCTAGAGCTGCGTGCTCTGAAGGTGGGGAGGTGGCAAGGGAAGGCACCTGGCGGCAGCCCCTCACATTCCAGCAGCGCCTGAGCCTTGCGTCCCCCTCCTCTCCGAGTACAGGGGCTTAAGGGGCAGCCTCAGGCTGGGCAGGTGCACTCCATGGCGAGTGCTGGCCTGGCACACACGGGGCACCCCAGGGCTGCAGAGCAAAACAACATCCCTGATCATTCTCCATGCCACCTAGAGCCACAGTGTCTCTGCCTTTCTCTGGGGGCACTTGGGAAGGAAGGGACACTTTGCGGGTCCCACTGTCCACGTACATCCTGTGCCCAAGGTCAGCCTGCAGCCCAGGCCCCGAGCGCAGATCCTCTGTCCTCCCTCCTCTGCCTAGCCCGCGTGACTCCGAGGGTGACTAGAAAACCCTTGGCACTCCCTGAGAGCAGCAGGGCTGAGGCAGGCGTCGGGCTCTGGGCCTGGGCAGCATCTGGGGTGCAGGTGGGAGCCCCAGGGCCTGTCATGAATGACACGGGGTTATTATGCTGTCACTGGCCACCTGGAATTTTTCCCACCTGTGGGAGGCAGTGCATTAGGAAGCCCTCACCTGCTGCCAGTGGACCCATACCCACTGTCCCCTCATTTCAATGACCATCCTGAAGCTTTGCGCTCCGGCCAGGAGACCAGCACAGGCCAGGATCTGGGGCTGGCAGTGCCAGCCGTCCCAAGCAGCCATGGGTGCCTGGCTGTAGGTGTTCAGGCTACCATGTAACGGCACCACCCTACCCTCAACCTCATGCCCACTCTGATCCTGGGTACACTGCCCACCTGCCTGGAGGACGCACTGCTGCCCTGCACCAGGGGGGCCCCACAGCCAGGCCTGTCCCCCATGGCTCTCAGGACAGCGGGCCCCAGGAAAGCTGGTGCAGAGCGCAGGTAGGAACAGGGTGGACTGGGGCACTGGTGTACCAGCGTGGGGTCAGCAAGGGACCAGGCCCGGCTCCCTAGCCTCGAGGTCCCCATCTGGATGCTGAGCTGGTCCTCATGGGTATGGCCAGGACGTGAGGCCAGCGGGGTGGGTTGCAGCAGGGCCTCTCTCTGATGGTCCTGTCCATCCAGGTAGGAGAGGGAGCAGCGTCCAGGGAGTGCTCAGCACAGGGGCGCCAGCCTGATGGGTACTCTGTCCCTCTCTCCAAGGGAAAACGGGCTGTATCCACCAGAGGCCAAGGATCATGCTGTGGCCGTCCTACAGCGGCCTGGGAAAACCCAGCAGCCAGGTGCTCTTGGGACACCTCCCCTGCCCTGGTCAGATGACAGCGACATCGAGGGGCCGGGGCTGAGTCCGCGGGGCACGGCCTGCAGCCTGCCTGTGTGGGCTGCTGGCCAGGAGCCCAGGGATGGGGACAGCTCGGTGTCCTCTGGCCGCCTGTCTGGCTCCTCAGGGGGCCATGGGTCTTGTGCGCCTCCCTACGGGCCCTGGAAGGAGAAGCCACCCCCGGTGCCGGGGTCGAAACGGCAGCCGAGGAAGACTGACCCACGGCTGGAGAGGCTGAGGGACCGGATCCGCCAGCAGGTGCGGGGGCAGGCGGCCTGTGCCTCCCTGGGTACCTCCGCCCCCTCCAGCACCTCGCGCCTTTGTTCCGCCTCCACACTGGTGCCCCAGCGGAGGACCCGCAAGGTGACAGCCATGCTTCCAGCTCCCGCACACCCAGGTCCGTGGCCACACAGGGGCGAGGGGTGATGGGGAAGGAGGGAGGCTGAGTGAGCTGGCTGAGTGGGGTGGTGTGGGGGGCCAGGCCCCAGAGGGCCTCCTGGAGCAAGGTGACGTTTTTTCTCACTTCCTTCTTGCTGGGGCACCATGCCTGACGTCCCAAATTTAAAGGATGAGCAGTCAGGGGTTTTTTTGAGACAGGGTCTCACTTTGTAGTTCCGGCTGGCTCTGAGCTCACTATGCAGCCCAGGCTGGCCTCAAAGTCACAGCGATCGAGAGGTCAGTTTTGACTGCCAGCAGCGCATCGTGGGCTGCTCCAAGCAGTGGCACACAGCGGAGGGATGGGCACAGGAAGCACAGAGAGGAGCCGAACCGCGAGAGGACCCTTTCCAGGCCACACCCCAGGGTCCTGCCTTGTCCTATAGGGAGCAAGTCGGCTCTGGTACCCATGGTCCAATCACTGTCCACAAACCCTGCTTCCGATTGATCAGCTGATCACAGGAGGCTCTTGGGAGACATCTAGATCTGAGCCATAATGGAGGCTCCCAAGCTGGTCTAGGATAAGGCAGACCCACTGAGGAAGATGGAACAATGTCGACACGAGGGCTGTGGGAGGGCCTGGAGTCCTGCGCTGGGTCTGGCCTCTGTCCCTGCTGCCCTCGAGCACAGACCGCAGCAGCCAGGGGCCCTAAGAGCCAGCGCAGGACTTGAGGGTCACTTGCTTCCCTCCTAGTAGAGCCAGTGCAGGGTCGGGGTGGAAATTAAGCCAGTCTCTGAAGAGCTTCCCTGTGGAGGAGAGGGACCCAGTCTAGGTGCTTTGCTCCATCTAAGGAGATGAGGAAATGCTTACCATTTTAAAAAGATAATAGCTTATTTTTAAAAAACGTATTAATACATATAATAAAGGGCCAAGGGTGGAGCTCTAGAGCACTGCACCTGCCTGGCAAGTGCAAGATTCTGCATGTAATCTATGGTACTACAAAAAAGAAAAAAATACATATAAAATTTATGAGCTGGTTAAAGTAGGGGGCTGAGGTAGAAGGATCTCAAATCTGAGGCCAGCCAGGGATTTTGCTCAGTGGTTTTGGCACCTGCTCACAAGTGCAAGGTCCTGAGTTCAATCCCTGATATCAGAAAAAAAAAAAAAAATCCAATCTGAGGCCAGCCTGGGCAACTTATTGAGACCTTATCTCAGATTAAAAATAAACACAGGGAACTAAAGCCCTGGCTGTGGCTCAGCGGTGGAGCTTGCCTGGCAAGCATAGGGCCCTGCCCCCATCTGATGCTAGAAAAAAGATATCAAATGAATTTTTTTGAAACAGAATCTCACTGTGTAGTTCAGGCTGGCCTTGAACTCTTTGTAGCCCAGGCGCCTTGAGATGCAATGACTGTCCAGCCTCAGCTGAGCCTGAGGTCCTCAGAGGTCTCTGCCGGGTACCCAGTCTCCCGTGTACGTGGCCCTGGCTGGGGAGCCGCAGCTTCGGGCTGTGGGCAGCGTGTGCGTGTGTGTGTGCGTGTGTGGCCTGGAGTCTCTTCCCCACTCGCCCCGCCTCTCTGTTCCAGGACTCATCCGTGTGGCTGAACCTCAAAGGGCAGGCCAGGAGGCCCCAGGCCTGGGGAAGGAGCTCGTCCGGGCCACCCAGCGCTGGGCCCCAGGTCAGCGGCTCCCGAGGCCCAGGGACCTGGCTGGGAAGAGGCCCAGAGCTGTGGGCCCCTGCTCATCTCTGGAGCTCGGTTCTAACCCTCTGCTCTCAGGGAAAGAAATCCGGGCAGGCGGGCAGGGCAGAGGGCCAGGCACATGTCCCTGAGAGGCCAGGTCTGCCCCTACCTTGCTGGGCTCTCATCCGCCTGTTGGGGTGGCACTGCCCCATCGCGGACGCCCGGCCCCAGAGATGAAGGTGGGGATGACTACAGACGTCGGATAGTGGTTCAGGCCCAGGTGATGCCAGGGCCCGGGGCATGGCGGCTCTGCTCCGGCCGGGGCCTCGTTACCCTTAGTGGAGCCCGCGGAGGGTCCTGAGCTGTGGCAGCTGTCCGCTGGGTTGGCCAAGCTCCGAGAGAGCCTGGAGGGGAGTCTGTGCCCCAAGCCAGAGGGACCCTCTGAGGTTCTGGGGTGGGGAGGGGTTTGGGAGAGAGCTATATGGGCTCCTCCATTCAGGCGTCAGGACACCGTGGACCCCGTGATCAAGGGTCTTACAGGAGGATAGTGCCAGGAACTCCTGGGCAGAGCACCAGCACGTGTGGGTGTGCAGCCAGCACGGGGCATGCAGGCAGAGGAGGGTGGGAGCGGCCTGTGCTGCCTCCTCTGCAGGACCCTCTGCCTACTCGTCCTTTTGAGCCAGGCTCAGCCAGTGCCTTCTCTGTCCATGCCAGCGCAGCCTCTTGGCTCCCTGGCTTTGTGTACACACTTGTGCTAACACCAAAGAGCTCAGGTGATGCTCAGAAATAGGACAGCCAGGGCCCTGGCACAGGCCTCCCTGCTGGCGGGCCCTGGCACGGGCCTCCCTGCTGGCGGGCTGTGTTGGGGACACTGTGAGAATGTTGCCGCTCTGGCCCCCAATTCTCTCCCTGGGCTGCTCGACACCACACCCCAGGGAGTGGGGCTCCCTGTGTCCTGCGTCCACTCCGCAGATAGTCGGGAGGCCTGCCACTCACCTCCTGGCCTCATACTCTTTCTCCTCCCACTCAAGCTCCCCAGGACAAGGCCAAGAGGACAAGGAGCCACTCTACCAGAGGGGGAAAGGCCCCCAAGTCACCCTTGCCCAGCAGAGCTCCCAAAGGCAAAGGTGAGGCTCACTTCTTGGGGCCCTGGCTGTCCAGGACGTGGCCCAGCGTCCTCAGAGCCAGAATAGTGCTAGCACACACACTAGGGATGAGGGGCCCGGGTCACAGCGCATCTTTAGCTGTGTGGGCATGTGACCTGTGGGGACACTGTGTGTCCGGTAGGCCCTGAGGGTACAGTCAGCATGTGTGTCGGGACCTTTAACTTCACATCATGTCCTGGGTGGCTGTTTGGGGACCCGGGAGGTGGGTGCAGAGGAGTTTCTGACTCAAGGTCTCCTCCTCAGTGCTGGGGCTCGGGTGTGGTTTTCAGAGCTTGTGGGTGAGTCCCTTGCTGGGTCTTGGAAACAGGAATGCTGCCTCTTCTAGGTGGGGAAACTGAGGCTCTGAGAGGTTCTTGTCTGCCCAAGGCAGACACCACCGGAGCCCCAGGTGGAGAAGGCAGGGCCCCTCCGGGCTAGGGAGGCCATGCATGTGACCCCAGGGCAGGGCAGCTCCTGCCTCAGTCTCCCCTCAGCACCACCCCAGTGCCAGGGCCTGCCGGTATGGGCAGTTCCCTCTGCCAAGCACAGCATGGCTTTTAGGTGGAAGCCCTGAGTGTGGCTTGGCCACAGGTCCCAGGAGGGAGGCAGCTGTGAGGCCACGTGACGTGTCTACCTGCCAGGCGGAGGTGACACCGGACAAGAAGAAAACCTCCCACTGAAAAAAGAGTGTGGGCCACCGGAAGGTCCCCAGAACACTTCAGATGGACCCCTTCCACATCATCACCCCACCCCAGCTTTTTGGCTTGTTTGGTTTTAACGGCTCGCTTGAAAAATGACCTGCCTTCCGCCTGACATGGGGTCGGGAGGGCGCGCCACGGGCTGCATCCATCATCCCGAGCCCCGTGTCAGCCTGACGCTGGTCACCATTAGTTACTGTCAGTGATGTAGCCACAGCTGGGCTAAGCAGAGATGAGTCTGGGTTCAGGGGTCAGAGCCACCGGACTTGGGAATTGGATGAATTAGAAATCTGCTGCAGTTAACAAAAAATTAAATCACAATAGTTATAAAATATTCATCCATCGGGCCAAAGGAAAATGAAGCCCGATCTTTAATTTCCGATTATATCACCTTGCTTTGCATTTTTTATCATAGATTAGGTTGGCCCGGAGCTGTGACAGGGCACCTGGGGACTTCATCCATTTCCACAGATTAAAAGTCCTCTCATAAAAAAATTAATTGCCATTAAACTGCTCGGCAGAAGAAAAAAATGTGCCCATCAGGACCCATTTATCGACCGGAACCCCCGTGCTGGGTCTGGGCTGATGGGGAGCTGGCTGCTGACGGAGGGGCCTGAGGGTGCGGGCAGCAGCCTCCCCACGCCCCCCGCCCCCCGCTCAGGCCCCTGGGGCAGCAGGGCCAGCTCTGTCCACGGAGCACTGCAGGGCACGGCGGAGAAGCCCAGCCCTTCTGACCCTCACTCCAGTCCCTGCCGGGACCCACATGTGGACAGCTGGCCTGTGCCAGCTTCTGTGGGCCCCGAGCTGAGCTGGCAGAAGCCAGACTTCCTTCCAGGCCACCTGCCAGAAAGGTGGTGACTGTTACCCAGCGTGGTGGATGTCTGGGAGCCCAGCAACTTGGGAGGCTGAGGCAGGAAGACCGCAAGTTCAAAGCTAGCCTGAGTAACTCAGTGAGAATCTATCTCTAAGCTAAAACATAAAAACAGCTTGGGCCAGGGATTTAGCTCAGTGGTTTAGGCAAGCGCAAGGTCCTGAGTTCGATCCCCAGTATCACATACCACGAAGCCGGGTATGGTGGCTCACGCCTGTAATCCCAGCACTCGGGAAGCAGAAGCAGGAAGACTGTGAGAGTTTGAGGATAGCCTGGACTACATAGTGAGTTCGAGGCCAGCCTGAGCTCCAAAGTGAGACTCTGTCTCAAAAAAAGCAAACAAACAAATCTTTAAAAAAAATACATAAAAAGGACTGGTTCAAAGTGGGGACTGCCCTTTGACCTGGGTGCCCCCGTGGGGAGGTTGTTGGGCACATTCTCCGTTTAGGGTTCAGAAGCCCAAGGTCCAAACTGGTGAGTGGTGGTAGGTGAAGCCCGGGTCTGGCCCCACTGGGCTCCCTTGCCGAGGTGCCGGCCCACAAACGAGGCCCGAGTCAGCACCAGGTCGGGGGCTGGTCGGAGGGAGGACGGTGGCCCAGTCAGACTCCGGTACTGGAGCTGCTCGGGGTAGCCCAACCTGGGGCCCTCCCTGCAGGCATCGGGCAGGCCTGGGCTGAGGGCACGTGGAGCTCTGCACCCAGCCCTCAGGGTGGTACTGCCCCATGCCGCAGCGGGAAGGTGAGGGCAGACAGCACTCCCGTGGGCCCGCAGAGCTGCAGAGTGGCTGGGCCTGAGCATGCACATGTGTGCATGTGTGTGCGTGTGTGTGCATGTGTGGGCACGGATGTGTGTGTGAGCCAGCGGCCTGCGTCCCGACTCTGGGGCCCTTGTGGATGGATTTGGTGAACGTACCCAGGGATTCTGAAACTGAACCTGCAGGGGCGACATTAACTGTGTGTCATTTATAAAGAAAGCTCCTTTGTGCTCAGGCCAGGGAGGCCGTTTACCTCTGTGATCTCCTGGAGCCTCACTGACCCAGGCCGTGGCCACTGAGTCTGACCAGCTTCACAGCAGCTTACTGTGGGGTGACAGCCATGGTGCCCTAGGCTTGCCCAGGTCCCCAAATCCGCACGCGGCCGCACGGCTGCTGTTACTTGCGCTCTCACCGAAGCCTATGCCGTGGACCCGGGTCCCTCTGACTGCCCTCCAGACCATCCTCACTGCACCTAGGGCCCTGTGGGTCAGAGACACTCAGACACCTGCTCAAGGCCACCCTGGGCAAAGTTCTGCCTTGCACTGGCCAGGCAGAGGTTGGTCCAGGGCTGGGACACGAGCCCTCGTGCGCTGAGGCCGCAGGGCCTGCCGTGCTCATTCTCTGTCCAAGATCCCGAGTCTGTTGGTGTCCGCGCCTGGAGGAGAGGACAGGAGCTGGCCAGACTGCTGCTTGGGCCTCCTCCTGCCCCGCCTGTGCTCCTGAGCGCCAGCCCTGTGAGAGACCTGGGCCCTGACACTGGACTAGGTACCACGCCACAGTGCCAGGCCGTGGGCACAGACAGGGAGATGCCCATGTCCATATCAAGGGGAAAATGGCAACCTGGTCCTCTTCCCAGTACCTGCCAGTCACCTTGCAAGGGGGTTGGAGGCTAAAGATTTTAAAACTGTAGTCAAAGAATCCTGTCCCCAGAGGTGCCACAGGGTGCCACCAGGGCCTCCTGATAGGACCAGTGCAGACAGGGGCTGTTGCTTTGTTGGCCTTGGCGCCGGCTTCCTGTGTGTCCCCCTCAGAGCTGTGACCAGCGTGGGCAGCTGCCCTCCCATGGCTCCCTGTGTCTGTGCTGAGCGCTGAGGTCCAGGGAAGACCTTGCAGGGAGGGGCTGAGGCTGCCCCAGTGCCCCTGTGTCACCACATGGCCCACCACACCTATCACTGCAGGGGACATCAGGAAGGCTGCGGCAGCGCGGGGGTCACCAGGCCACACCTGGCCACGCAGGCCCACCCCGGACCCACGGGTGTCCAAGAGCACAGCCAGCCTGGCTTCCCGTGGCCAGCAGGTGACAATCCAGACTGCGATAGCCACCCTTCAAGATCTCCGACAGCAAATCCAGGCTGGGCTGGAGCTGGCCCAGGCCTCCAGGGGTGGGCGGGAGCACAGGCCAGGGAAGCCAAAGGCTCGGAGCTCAGGCCAGCAAGGTTCCTGGAGCACGAGGCACCAGCACGGCGCCTTCCTAAAGAGCCCTTGGGCCACGACGGAGGGGACGCACTCCTCCAGAGACAGGGCCAGGCTGTCCCGTGCCCAGCAGCCCTCGAGCACCTCTCTGGAGTGGAAGCCCTGTCCCCAGCGGGCCTGCACAGCCCGCGGACATGACCCCAGCTTCCAGATGCCTCTGAAGCTCCCAGAGGAGCAGAGCCCCTATCCTCAGCAGCCCGGGAGTGCCCTGGCTGGGCGGACCTGTCCCCGGCGGGCCTGGGTAGAGGCTGAAGACTGGGAGGTCCCGGTCTGCAGGCCATGGTGCCCTCCGGAAAGACTGCATCCTGCTCCTAGGCGCCCCTGGAGTGGCTCCTTCCCAAAGAGGGCTGGATCGCCCTGTAAGGGCAGGGGTGCCACCAGCTCTCCCTCCGAAGCCAAGCAGAGCTGGCCGTGGAGCTCACCATGGAAGGAACCAGATGCACAGTCCTTCCCACCCCAACCACAGCCCCGGGGGGCCCTGGGCCGGCCGCACAGCTCCGAGGCCCTGCGAGACTTCATGCGCCAGAAGGCACAGGTGCGGCGACAGCAGGCTCTGCAGCAGGAGGCTGCAGCCAGGGATGCGCTGGAGCGGAGAAGCCAGAGGCTGCAGGAGGTCTACCAGAAGCAGAGGGAGGCTGTACAGGGCAAGGCAGTCCCTGTGGTCTCCAAGACCAGCCCGGGCATCGTCACCTTCGTCCCCAGTTCTGCACAGTCAGGGGTACGTGCCTGAGGCCCTGCTGCCCCCACAGCCACAGCCGGTGCACCTGGAGGTGCTTCCCTGGGGCCAGTGGGTTCTGGGTGGTCCAATCCCAGGGACTCTGTCAACTCCATAGCAGCCCCTGAAGAGGGATCCCTAGGTCTCCCCAAAACTTTGAAAGCTGAGCTTGAGACCATGGAGAAGGCTGGGCCAGCTCCGAGGTCACGGTGAGGCTGCGGGGCCACCCTCCAGGGCGTCTAACTGCCACCTCACTGCATCAGGTCCTGGAGGCCCCTGACAGCCTGGAGCCGCCCGAGCTAGGGTGGAGCAAGGTGACGTCGGGGAAGGTTCTGGGGGACCCGGAGGTGCCAAGCAGGTGGGTATAGAGGTGTGGGGAGACAAGGTGGGGGCACTGCCCCGGATGGGAGGGGTTTCCCACCACTGCCTTGCCACCCCCACCCTGTGGGCAGAGCGAGCTGAAAGCTGCTCCCCAGGGGCGGGAGGGAGTGAGTGGTGGTCCTCTCTGAACCAGGTGGGGTGGCATCCAGCTGCACTGTGAAGGTCGGTGATGTAAGTTACCCTCTGCAAATGGTAATGAGTTTGCAAACTGCCCACAGATTCTCTTCTCCCGACAGGGCCCACGCACGGTGTTCTAAAGCCTGGTGGCAGTGATGCCTATGGTCTCAGCACTTACGCTGAGCCACAAGGAGTTCAAGTCTAACCTGTGTGTACCATAGCTAGACTTTGTCTCCTGAGTAAATAAACAAATAGGGCTGCAATGCAGCTCAGTGATAGACTTTGGTATTATCAAAGAAAAAGAAAAAGCTAAGGTCCTGGCTTCCCATGTCCTCATGGATTTCCATGTTGTCATATGACCCAGGACCTCATCCCTGCTCTGGCTAAGGAGGTCATTCGTGTACCCCACTTACCCACAATTCCTTGCAGTCACTGGTCTTTCTCACCGTTGGCCGCTTTGACTTTTACAGCTATGGACACACTGGGCATTTATTATTGGAATACCTGGTTTGTTTCTCTTGGGTGTATAGCAGGAGTTTGAGACATAATCCTAAATAGCATATTCCCTTTTTTTGAGAGAGAAGAGAAAGGGATCTCTCTGTCATTCTAGTCCGGCCTTGAACTCACTGTGTAGCACAGGCTGGCCTTGAACTGGGGTAATCCTTCTGCCTCAGCTTGCCTAGTGCCAGGGTTATGGAGATGTGCCACTACACCCAGGCTGAATGGTATACTCTTGAATACCATAGTCCCAAATGCTCAAAAGAACAAAACTCCATAAAATCCAGAATTCTAAGTTTTAAAATCTAAAAATTCAACTCTGGAAAAAAATAATTGAAGTATTCTTCCCAGAACTCTGGAGGCTGAGGCAGGAAGATTCAAATTAAAGGTCAGTTTAGGCTACCTCATGAATTCAAGGCCAGGCAAGATTACATAGAGAAGCCTTCTCTTAAAAAATCATGGACTTTGATTCTAATCCACCTGGATTTGCTTTTATTTTAATTTGTTTTTTTAGCTAAAATATAAAAATTCTTCAGGTGAGGGCTGGGGATGTAGCTCAGTGGTTCTGGCATCGGCCTCACATGCACAAGGTCCCGAGTTTAAGTCTTGGTACCAAAACAAAAACCAAAAAAAAGGAATGCCCCCCAAATTGTGCATATGAGTAGGGCCTCTCGTGATGTGCCGACAAGTGTGTCCACTGCACAGTGTTTAACTCAGTTAAACCGAGCTTCTGCCTCGCACGCGTAGAGTCTTCTGGGAGTCTCTCTTCTGACGCTGACACACACTGTACGCACTGCAGTCTGTGGTTCCCACTGCATAGTAACCTCCAGGGCTGTACTCCTACCTCACCACACTCCATTTTTTTTTTTTTTTGAGGCAAGGTTTCGCTGTGTAGTTCAGGCTGGACTTGAACTCACTATGAAGCCCACTATGTCACCTCCAACTTGCAGCCATTCTGCCTCAGCCTCACAAGTGCTGGGGTCACAAGCCTTAGCCACCACACCAGGCACCGTCCACCCACAGAACTCTGGTCTTCCCGAGCCAACACTTCCTCTCAGCCTCTGACACACTCCACTCTACTTCCGTCCCAGGATTTGAGGACTCGAGGGACCCTTTATGAGTGGGGAGGCTTAGGACGTGTCCTTTGGGGACTGGCTCGTTGCCTCGGGGGACATCCCTGCAGTGGCAGTGGCAGTGTCGGACTTCTGGGCCCTGCGGTGCCTGCCCATCCCCATCTGTCCCTGCGATGCACGGCAGTTTCTTCCCGTCTCCTGGGTCCTGGGTGGGGCTGAGCATCGCTTTCTTCTGTCCTGCAGCTTCTGTCTGTGCCTGAACAGAGCCTGGAGCCACCCAGAGAGGGCCATGCCTGTGTCTGCCGCCTCCTCCCTGGGCTCCCTGCGGCTCCAGGACCCGGCCTGGGGGCTGCACATCTGCCTGGACCCACAGGCAGCCGAGCAGCTGGACACGTCAGGCCTCCAGCAGGCACAGCACAAGCAGGCCCGGCTGCAGGCACTGGAGACCATGGCTGATGTCCTGCAACAGCGCGTCGACATCCTGACCGCCAAGCTGCGCAGGAATGAGGCACCAGACACCGCCAAGGGGCTGGCCCCCGGCACAGTGCCCAGGGCCCTGGCTGGCCCGGGGGCTTCGGTTCCCAGTGGGGACAGAGGGTCACCTCACGATGACTTCCTGCACGTGGAGGCACTGCCATGGAGCCCAGAGATAGGCCCCGAGAGCCAGCACCAAGGTGAGGCTGGGCCCTTGGGCGCCATGGCCCTGGGTGGCCAAGATGTCCCTTCCTCCCCCTGCCCTTCAGTTTCTTCTCTGAAAAGGTGAGGAGACAGTAGCTGGTCCTTTGCACAGCACATGTTACATGCCACAGTGTCCTGTGTCTGCCTCTTCCCGTGGCAGAGGAAGACAAGTCTTGGGGGCTCCACTGGGCCCTTGCTGGGCACACCCAGGGATCCTGCCACAGTGACTCAGGGCCTAGATCTGGCCCCCCCTGCCAATGCATCGTGACCTTGGTTCCCTTTCCAAAGGTGCCATGCAGGAGGGACGCTGGGCGCTGGAGCAGAGGCATCTCTACCCTGGTGCTGGCTCGAGGAGGTGAGCCTGGGCCCTTGGGGTTGCCCTTCACGACCCCCAGGACCCTTTCAGCTGGCCCAGGACTGAGGTGGGCTGGGTTAGGGGACCCGGCACCCAGGATCTGGACCAAGCAGGTTTGGCTCTGACGCTGGCCAGGGTAGAGATGCCCCATGACACACGGCAGCTCTGGGGCACCCTGAGCTGAGCCCACTGGGCAGTGAGACACCCCAGGACTGGGTCCCCACAAACAGCCCGGTGTGCTCGGAGCACGTGGGAGATGCTGCCATCACTGCTCATGCAGTCGGCTCAGCTGTCACCCATCTCTGCAGATGCCAGGCCCAGCTGAGTTCCCCCATCGTGGTCTCACCCGAGTCTGGCCTGGTTCTCAGGGTCCGAGGCACACAGTGCCTTCTGTGGGCACTAGGGTCCTGCTCCGTCCCCATCTCACCCAGCTTCTTCCTGCTCTTGAGGGGACCCCTGGGGCCCCATGCAGTTCCCAAAGCTCCTGTCCCACGAGTGGCCCGGCTGGCCCTGCACTGACAGTGCTTTGAGGACACCCCAACTCCAGAAAAAGCCCACTGGGTCCCCGGGGTCATGGACAGGCCAAGAGCCCCCCGGCTTCCTCCACCACCCTGAGCTGTCCCTGTTCCCTGGTGCCTGCCCCTCTCCTGGGCCGGCCTGGGCTTGGTGCCCACTTGGGGTGGGGGTAGGGCTGCCACTCACTGCATGACTGTCTAGAGGGGAGGGGAGGCCACCTGGGACCTGGCAGGTGCTTCTTGGTTTCTGGGCTAGCGCAGGTCTCGCAGGACAGCCCAAAATGCCTCCCCCACAGTGGGCTGCCCCAGGACTTTTGGGAGTCAAACCCTAGATGTGTCAGCTGATCTTGGACAAAGCCAGGCCCAGTCTCAGGGCTCCCTAGGAAGTGGGGTGCTGAGCTGAGCATATCCCCTCCTGCTGGGAAACCCATCCCTCCTCTCCTGACCCAGGTCTTGGGGCTTTGGGGCATCCTGGGGGGGGGAGGTCCTCTCCTAATCCTTTTGACCAGTAGGGGGCAGCTCTAGGCTGGCAGTGCCTTTGCTTGCCCCATTCCACACTGGTGTTAAGAAGGGGAAAGAGGGGGACCCAGTGGGTGGGGGTTAGGAGGGTAATGTCAGTGCCTCGGGCTCCCAGGTGGACAGAGGAGGTGTGTCCGCAGTCTCTACTCAGAAGAACCCCTTTCTCTTGTACATTGCTGGGGAGGGGCCAGACGAGGGCGGGGTGGGGGGCTGGAGCAGGACTAGAGGGTGCAGAGCCGGTTCCCTCTGACAGTGGCCTTTGCACTGTCCTCTGCCTCCCCAGACAGGCCCTTCTGATATGTTTCTTCTGAAACACTGCTGCCCCTCCCCACTTGTGACCGAGCTGGCCCTGTGTCCAGGATAGGACCTGCCTGCTGTGGTCCTGTCTCCTCTGCATTCATCCCAGGACGGAGGCGGGACCCTTTCTTACACTGCAGGAGCCCTGCCACTCTGGCATGCAAGGGCCCCACCATGGCCTGCGTCTGTGTGCCTGGTGCTGGTGCCCCAGAGCATCCTCCCCTCCCCTTAGCTCTAGAGCTGCTGCGCTTTCTGGAAACCTTGGTGTCCATTCCCTTGGCCATTAGGAGGGCACTCACCAGCCAGGATGGTAGTGCCAGCCCCGAGAACAGGGCTCACCCAGCCACAGGAGGCTCAGGGTAAGCCATGGCCCGCATGCCTCCCTGGGCTGTAGGCAGTGTCCTCAGAGCTGGCAGAAGTGCTCTGCTCCTAAGCTGAGGCTCTGGCTGCACCTCACAGAGAGGGAAGCCAGTCTTGCCCACCACCTGGTGCAGGTGGGCACAGGGTGCCATTGTTGAGAACCACCCTGTTTAAAAAATTGCAAGGTCAAAATTGACCAAGACTTCCTGCCTACAAAAGACTTTGGACTTGACTCTTGTCTTCATCTCTGGTAACAACAGGGACTCAATGGTCCCACGTGCTGTGATGCTTCAGGGCAGAACTGCCCCGGATCTCCCCCTTCTCAAGGACTATTGCTGACATCCGCCTTGTCCCCAAAAAATCCTCATCTACATAACTTCTCTAGGACTATTGTTAGTGTGGCCCTGCCTTTCTGGGTATTTTAAAATGTAGATAATAAAAGGTGTGGTAGGCTGAGATCCGGAGTCCTTGCCACCCAGAGTAACATGGATCAGACCCAAGCTCAGTTTTCTCTAAGTCTCTTTTCTGCCTAAGTATTATTTATTTCTCCGTGTGCCATAAACTCACAAAAGACTAAAACTTAATGCAAAAGTTCTAGTTACGTTCCCTTCCCCTGTTTACTACAGCCATCTCTTGCAGCTACCCTGCAGGTCACAGGCCCAGCCCCTGCCTGGACTTTGGCTCAGGTCCTGGCTGGAATGATGTTTGTGGTCTGACTTTGCTGCAGCTGTGGGACCCCCATTTCCTGCAGGTGGGGTGCAGTCTCTGGTCCCTTCCTCTTCCCAGCCTGACCCCATGCCCCCCTGTGCTTTGTGTCTCCAGCACACTTGGGGGACCTGCCACCCGGTGCTCCACCTGTGGCTCCTTGTGGCTGGAGGAGATGCCAACTGCCAGAGGGGAGGGCTTGGTGACGCCCTGGATCCCCCCGAGCTGTGGTAAGGGCGAGCCTGTGGACAGACCCTGGGCTGGCTGGCTGAGTGGCCAGAGGCATCTGCCAGGGACCCTCACCACTGCCTAGAGCAAACGTGGCCTCTTAGGGTAGGGAGTTTTCCGTGCAGTCAGCGTCTGCACCCTGTATTAAAGTGTTTCTGGCCTTTGGGCCCTGTCTGCTCCATGCTCCTGTACACCCGCGGCGATGTGGCTGGGCAGATTTAACACCTGCTCCATGGCAGTCAGGCTCTCGATACCACAGGGCACGGCTCCACGACTACACTCCATGGCCACCAGTCCGGCGCACCCTTTCCTATGGCTACTAGGTGTGTTGGTTTCTGGGTTACAGCAAGAAAACACTTGGAGCTGAGATGCTGGTGCTTGGCATGGATCCAGGAATGCCTGGTCTGCTGTCCCACAAGCCCCAGAGGCTGTAGCCCATGCTTGGGCCTCTCCTGCCAGAACCCCTCAGCTGCAGGTGGGAGGCCTTCCGCCAGGGAGGGCTATGAACTGCCACTGGTTTTGTCTAAAGAATAAGTTTTGCTGGCACAGTCCCAGGGCACCTCCCTCTCCTGCCGGGCAGTAAGGCCAGCGGGGTCTGGAGTCTGGAGAGGGGGTGGGAGTCAGCACAATCCCAGGTTTTCCTCCCAGGCAGCTGGTATGCGGCTGAGATTTCCGATCCAGCTCAGAGTGGCTTTCTTGACCGGTTCCTACCTCCACAGCTCCTTTCCTGGGCCCAGGGGGTGCACCTGGCAGCTGTGAACTGGCTCTTCTGGGTTGGATGCCCACCTGCGTGCACGTGTGCATGTGTGTGTGCATGTGTGTGTGGATGGGGCCCTGAGGCTCACCCCTCATTCCTGAGCAGGAGTACCTGTGTCTCAGGTACACAGAGAGGGGCCCTGTGCCTCTGACTCCTGAAAACTGCCTCCGGGGGAAGGGCTTTCCCAGGCCCCAGGGACGCAGAGGGTCTCACAGATCACAGCTTACAGGGACAGCACAAGCTGGTGGAGCACTCTGCCATCAGCACTGCATAGTACCCAAGTCCTGTCATGGTGCTGTATATGGTGGGCACAGCAGGAAGGTGGGCAGAGAACACAGTGGTTGGTATTCTGTGCCAAGAGGAGGCTCTGCCTGGGGTGAAGGCAGAATGCACTTGCCCTGAGTTCTGGAGCCAGGGAGGGGTCAGTGTCTCTCCAGCTCTGCTGCTCAGCTGCCCCCACTGAGGCAGCGCCGCCCCTGGGAGCTCTGTCGCGACCCAGCCACACTGCTCAAGAGAACTCCCTGTGGTCAGAGGGGCAAAGATGGCAGCCACCAGGCACACGCAACCATCTAGCTAGTGGGGCACAGGCAGTGCGGCTGAGGGGGTGCATTCTGCTCCAGTTTTACCCCACATGGCAGGTGTGGCAGTGGCTGCTGTGTGGACAGGGCACCCTGCACCCCTCATCTGGAGGAGGCCATTGTTCCTAGGAGCAGCATCGGGTCGCCAGCTCCTTTGGGCAGAGGCGAATCCCGGGGCTCTTGTCTGATGAAGTGAGCTGGGACGTGAGTTGGGGCCCGGCTCTGCATCTGAGCTGCCATCTTCTGGGCTGCTTGCCCAGCTCAGGGCTAGCTGCTGCCCCTGCCCCTGGCTTAGAGCTCGGGCCGCTTAGCCCATATGCTCCTGGTGACCTATCACGGTGCTGATGTGGCCAGACATGACCAAAGCTGCCCCTCCTTGGGCCACATGGTTGGGAGGCCTTGGGGGCCTCCGGCCTGTGAAGCTTTCCGTGGAGGACAGGGAGATAGGCACCTCCCCGCTTCCGCCTCCTATGAGGGCCACAAAAGAGAATTCCTAGAGGATTTCCTTCCTGTGTACCAGAGTGACAGCTTGTAACATACACAGAGGATGCGAGGCTTGGCAGGCTGCGGTTTCAGCTGAGGCACAAGGATGGCAAGTTTGAGCCCAGCCTGGGTAACCTATTGATTTAGTGAAATCTTGTCTCTAAATAAAAACCAAGACAGTGTGGGGATACAGCTCTGTGCAAAAGTCCTGGGCTGAATCTACAGCACTGCAAAAAACAAACGAACAAAAAGCAGCACAAAACCCAGAGTGGGCAAGTTTCACTTCCCATGGCAGCGGGGTCCCTGGGGAGCTCTGGCATGACCATTGCTCGCAGCTCTTTACCCGCTTGGAAGCTGAGCTCTGACAGGCGGGAGCACACGGCGCAGGATGATGGTGTGCTCCGGGCGCCGGGCAGGGACACTGGTCACGGCCCGGTCAGCCACGAGTAAGAGGCTCCATCCCCACACCAGAGAGCCTGAGCCGAGCTAATGATCTTCTGTGCCCTGCTACCTGTCACCAGGACCCAGGAGGGTGGGCAAGAGCCGCTGACCACGTCCTGCTGCTGGGGAGCCCATCCGCCCAGGGGCAACCTTCACAAAGCACACAGAGCTGGCCACCTGGGCCACCAGAAGGAAGGAGAAGCCCCCTCCGCTGCACTGGGGTGTGGACGCTGGTGGACATCACATCGGGGGCAGACTGAGAACAACCTAAAGCCCCAAGGGAGAGCCTGTCCCTCCAGGGACATGGGTTGCTGCATGCCACAGGGGCTCAGACCACAAGCGCATGCGGGAGCAGAGCTGAGGACCCGGCGTGGCCAGGGGCCTCTGTCCTGCACACCTGAGGGACTGGGCCTGGGGTCAGGTGGCATGCCTTCCCTGGCCCTCCTCCTGCCCATGCCTCAGTTTCCTTGCAGGCTGGAGAATCTGGCCAACTGGGAGCAAGAGCCAGGGCTGTAGGGCAGAGAGAGAGGCCCAGAGCCTCCCTGTCTGTCACTGCCCACCCTGTGGCCTGCAGGTCCCCAGGAGCTCAAGGAGCCACCCCCCAGAGGCCAAGGAGGGCACCTCGCTGACTTCCAGCTGAAATCTTTGAGCTTCCTTGTGTCACTGAAGGTAGGTCCAAGCACGTGCTGACAGGCCAAGGACAGCTGTGTCCACCTCAGACTGCTTCTGTTTAGGTGGGATGGGGAGCAGCCTTTGGCTCAGGCTGAGGGGAAGGCTCTAAGACGCAGAACTGTAGAACTTAGAAACAGGTCCCCTTATCAAGATACATCACGCACAGGTGTGGTTCTCAATGATGGGTGCAATCGTAACGTATTCCTAAAATGTGCCAATAAACTCGATTTATTTTTTAAAAAAGAAAAGAAACAGGGCCACCTTTTCCCTACTCTGCACCTGGGACACAGTGGGAGCAAATAGGGCCAGGAAGATGGGGAGCCTGGGCAGAGGTGGCAGGAGGGTTCCGCAGAGGACAGGGAGCCTGGGGCAGGATCCTGTCCTCAGCGGGACCTGCGATGTGGGCTCTTGCTGCAGCTGGATCAGTGGAAGCAGGAGCAGGCCCTGGCTCTCGTGCGGCAGCGGGCAGAGAAGGAGGTCTGGGAGACACAGGTGGCCCTGGATGAGCTGCTCTTCAAGCACCAGCTGGAGGTCAGCCACTCCCCGTAGCACATCCCTCACCACAGCTCTGTCGCCTCCCCACGCCCAGCCCGAGGCCCCTCGACAGTGGACGCCCAGCAGGGAACAGCCAGGCATATGGCCCTGCGAGCACCGGGCCTGCTACTCCAGTGCAGCAAGCACAGCTCCCACTGGGGCCGCACATGTGCTCAGGAGGGGACAAGCAAAGCCGCAGAGGAGGCCAGGTGCTGGCCACTCTGGCCCCAGAGCACTGAAGGCCAGGATCAGACCTGGCCAGGCACAGATATGCCTCAGCCTCCCAGTCCTTCTCCTGGACTAAGTCCCCCAGCTGGGGGGATAGAGAGACTCTACTGTGCACCAGTGGCCCTGAACCCCGTCAGACGGGAAGCCCAGCGCCCGGCCATGAGGAGGAAGGTGCCCCGCCTGGAGGTGGTGACTCTAGGCTGAGGGCATTGACTAGCTGGCAGCTGTGACCTGGCTGGTGGGACAAACCTGTGGGAACTGGTTCTTTCTCCATTGTGAATCACCCAGGGCTGCTCCCAGGACACAGGGTTGCAGCCCATTTGGACAGGCATTCCCGGATGGCAGCAGAGCCAGGGAGACTTGCATCCATGTGCACAGGTGCCAGTGTGTGTGGGTACCCAGGAGCACGGAGGCCCCTGACCGTCCTCCTTCCTTCATTCCCCCTCATGCTTGGCTCCTCCTGGACTCTGGCATCACACTGCAGGGCTCAGCCACACAGACGCGTGGCAGCTTCCATCCTGGGCCTCAGAGCTGCCACGTCCCTGTGGGGCTGCCCTTGCCCTCCAGTCCCGCTGGCTCTCTGATGGGCACACGTTCCTCTACCATCCTTGTGCCCAGCCCGCTCAGAGGCACGCAGAGGCTGCACCAGAGAATGAGGCCCTCGAGGGTGCTCCTGGGCAGCGAGGTGCCCCACAGCACTGCCTGCAGCACACCCTCCTTGTTCCCACAGAGGCTGACGGGGAAGCAGGGAGCCCATACCAGGCCAGGCGTGGCTTCAAAGTGGGAGCAGCCACAGATCCACGGGGGCTCAGAGCCCACAGCACTGGCCCAGAGACCTATGCCAGCCAGAGCTAGGTGAGGCGGATGTCAAGGGCACCAGCCTCCCAGCACTGACGATGTGCAGGGCTTCCCTTGGTGCAGGTATCAGGTGATACCTGCACCCCAAGGACGTGGGTCTCTGGTGCACTTTCCTACCTGACAGGTCACCCCCAGCTCTGGGCAGAGATGCCACCAGGTCCCCCTGGGGTCGTGAGGTGGGACAAGCCAGTGTGGAGAGCAAGTCAGCTGCTGCAGGTGAGTGTTACTTGTCACCTGTGCTGGCAGGTAAGGGAGGAGCCGTCCAGCCGGGCGCTGGCCCACGGCTATGAGCACACTCTGGGCTGACCTACCTGTCACTCAAGTTCTCATTCGCTCTGGCCACAAAGCTTTGGTGTGATTCTGGCTCCTCTGAGCCTGAGCGATCAGCCTGGAGGGCTAACTGTCGCGGTGGCTCTTCATGCTGTTGAAGAGAGTCTGTGTCCTGCACAGCTGGCCGGGGAGGTCCTGAGGTCCCTTAGCCCCTGTTGGTTATGGTGCTGCTGAAATTGACAGGACTTTTGTGGGTTTCTGCCAATTCCAATTGAGAGGGCTCTTGAGAGCCCTGCTGGAGCTGTGGGTTCTCTAGCTTCCCTGTGCACACAGGATAACTGCATGCCCTTCACGGATTTCTCCCCTGTCCTATGGCGGAACCCTGGCCACCTTTGCAAGGTGCTCTGGCCCAAAGCCTACTTTAATATCCATAGACTGTTCAGTATCAGAGACCTCCACAGTGGGTTCCGATCTGCTCAGTGCTGTGGTGCAAGTTAAAAGGAAAACTCAAAGAGAATTACAAAGACAGAGACACGGGGAGCAGGAAGAACAAGCTGGTGCAAGTGAGGATGAGCAAGCAAAGGCCCTGAGCACCTACAGCTGTCAGCACCTGGTGACGTCACAGTTGACTGAGGCAAAGGAGCTATACGAGGGGACACGCGGTTGCTATGGATATGTTGCTGATGCAGGAGAGGCTTGCAAGGGAGAGACAAAGCACTCTTGAGTTAGGAACAGAGGAGAGAAAATATAGGTCATGGTTACTAACCTTGTCTGTTTAGTAAAGGAGGTTTCAACTCCAGGAACAGAGTTCAGGTAAGTCACTGACCCCGGCGAGTAGGCTTTGGGCTTGCCCCTCAAAACCAGCCCGTCGGAGAGTTGACTCTACAGCCCGCATTGCTCACAGCCTGCTTGGGCTGGCCAGTGGGCGGTCTCCCACCACTTGGTTTTCTTGTAACTAGCCCTAGCCCTAACCCTCTTACTTTCAACCTGTTTACCCCTTTGTTTTTCAAATATGTTTCCTGTGAGCAGCATACAGTTGCTTGTTTTTTTTTTTTTTTTTTTTAATCCAGTACCTGCCTTCTAACTGAGCTGCTTCCTCTGTGCACGTGGATTACCCACATGGTTAGGGTTGACATTTTGCATCCTGCTACCTGTTTTCTTTGGTCCTCTGTCCTTTATCTTACTTTTTCTGCTTCTTTTTGGATTAAAATGTTTTTTACTGATTCCATCCCCAGTACATCATTGGCTTGTGAGCTATAACTCCTTGTTATTGTAGCAATTGCTTTAAGATTAATAATGGTTCAGGCATTAAAAATAGCATAGGCTTTGTTGACAGGTGATATTCCCCCATGCCACCCCTCATAGTAGTTTATAATAGCATCACGCATTTTATTTTAAATGTGCTGGAAGCTCCACAATACATTGCTATTGTTTTGTTTAAATAGTCCATTATCCTGTTTTCCACTTAAAACTACACATAGGGGGCCGGGGATTTAGCTCAGTGGTTCCGGCGCCTGTCTTACAAGCGCAAGGACCCGGGTTCGATCCCCGGTTACCACACACCTATACTGGGTGTGGAGACTCACACCCAGCAGGAACCAGTACCACATACCACAGTGCCGGGCGTGGTGGCTCACGCCTGTCATCCCAGCACTCGGGAGGCAGAGGCAGGAGGATTGCTGTGATGTGAGTTTGAGGCTGAGCTCAGGGCCAGCCTGAACCACAAAGCGAGACCCTGTCTCAAAACCCCCCGCCAAAAAAAAAAACAAAAAACTACACATGGGGCCCTGCACCAGCCCACAGAGTCACCAGGTCACATATCTGGTCACTTACACCCTAACGTTACCATGTCACTGTCGCCAGTCTGCAGCTCCTCCTTGTAGACCTAGATTCCAGCTATCCTCCCTTTCCTTTGCCTGAAAGACACTGCTCACCATGTCCAGTGAGTGTCCCAGTGTGTCGCCTGAGTGAACTTCCACACATCTAAGGCCATCTCTAAGGCCATGTAGATGTGCAAAGGGCAAACGCTTTGCAGGACTCAGGGTCTAGATGGACACGCTTTACGAGTACCTTAAACCCAGGGCAGAGATGGAGCTCATGGGTGGAGCACATTCCCAGCCGCGGGAGTCCCTGGATCTGGCCCACAGCACTGGTGCGTGGGACAAGGTGTGTCTTCATCCCCTCGTCTTCTTGCTTGACTGCTCCAGCGAGAAACCTGACGCTTCCTCTCTCCTTGTCGCTTAGTTTTTCTGTGCAGAGCTGTGTCTGTACTTGGCGCCTATGCCATCGCTGATCTCACTGTCCCTGGTTGAGCATTTTGACAAACACGCACTTTCCTGTAGTTCTTTGTGCACCTTGTGCTGTGGTTTGTTGATTCTCGGCTGGGGTCTTACTGTTTAGAAATTTGGAAAACTCCCACCTGACTTCAGGTGCTTTTCTGTCGCACTGGAACCCATTACCTGTGCAGTAGGAAGGGGAAGCAGTGAGCTCTTCTGCAGCCTGCCATCTGCTGTTAATGCCATCCAGCAT
This sequence comes from Petromus typicus, assembly GCA_004026965.1. Lineage (NCBI taxonomy): Eukaryota > Metazoa > Chordata > Mammalia > Rodentia > Petromuridae > Petromus > Petromus typicus. The sequence goes on along the minus strand of PVIR01014945.1, from coordinate 13,156 downwards.
TTTCCTCTCACATCGTTTACATTTTCACTTCTAAAAACTCCATTTGGGTCTTTCCTTTTTTATGTTTTCCATGACTCAATTTTTCTTTTCTTTTTTTTTTTTTTTTGGTGTGTGTGCAGTACTAGGGATTCACACTGAGCTGCAAAGTCAGCCCTGCCAAGAGACCAGGCTCCTTTTTTTAAATTTTCTATTAAGTCTCTTAGGTGCCCCTAAGTCACTAAACATGTGCCCTGGGCTTGAATTGCAATTCTCCTGCCTTGGATTCACCTAACTTTTTGAGCACGTGGAAAAAGCTTTAAAAGCTCTTATGACCTCTAAATTCTAACACTGTGCAGAGTGGGTCACTCTTTATCGGCTTTTCCTGCCTTTAGGGACCACGGTTTTTGCATCTCTGCCCACCCCCCAAGCCTGGTGGAACTCACCCTGTTGGGGGCTGGGCATCTGCGTTTCTAAACATCTGGACGGAAGGTACGTGGGGTTGATCTGAGCCTCACTGCCCAGGTGGAGCCTTGTCTTGCCCATGCCAAGGCAGGGCGCTGTGTGCCCTGTCTACCTCTCAGTCCTCGTGCCCGGGGTCTCTCTTCCCAGCCTCCAGCTGCTTACTTACCCTGATCGGTGTGTCTACACTCAGAACTCCAGGCGGACTTTGCCCCACAACCTCCCCAGCTTCTGCGCACCCCGGACTCAGCTCTCCCTGTTTTCCTTCCTGCACTCAGCCTGGAGACCCTCTCAAGCCTTAACATGCCTGCATCGTGGATCTCCCCTCCCTTGTCCTCTAGCAGCCGTTGTGTTGGGTGCTGCTTGATGTCCACTGGCAATTGTGCTGCCTCTGTGAGTGTGAACACACGTGCACACAGACGTGATTGTTTTTAGTTGTTTCAGACAGATGAAAAGCCCACAATCCAGTCCCCTTCCTTAGCAGGAAGGAAGTTTTTGAAGCAGGGCGTTCATTTTCTGGTTTTGGCCAGCAGAGGTCAGCAACTAGATAGCCACTTCAGCCGGAACCTCGGCTCTGTGGGCGGGGCTCCCGATGTCACGGTGCGGGCATGTCATGCTCTCTGGGATGTCCCTGCGCTGCAGGGCTCTTTCAGCACGGCCACGTGGGGTCTGGTGTGGAGCTGTGAGCCAGCGTGGGAGTCCCTGACCCCCACCTCCTGCAATGACAGCCTGGACACAGGCGCCCATCCCACCTGACCCCACACCCCCCCACTTGCCTTCCTCTCTCAGGGCTGGCAGCGCTGGACCCAGCCCCAGCCGAGCTGCCCCTGGCCAGGCTCTGCCCTCCGGACAGCCCCACCCACCAGGTACGGCCTGAGGAGGGGCACGGTTCTGAGGAGCATGCCCCACGTGCGCCACCAGGGCTCTGGGGGTCTCTCCCGGCCAGCTGGCAGCTGCACAGGCCTTCCCGTCCTGGGCAGGGGCATCGCCTTTCCCTCTAGAGCACAAGCAAATGCACGGCCCGGGCTGAGATGCCGAGGCCTCGCCGCTCTGGAGTAGCTCAGTTAGGAAGAGACCGCCAGCTGGAGAAGGGGGTGGTGACGAGGGAGTGACACTGGCAGACGCGGACGCCATTCTCACTGGGCAAGGCCGGTCCCAGGAGCCGCCTGGATGCCCAGCGATGGCACAGCCTCGGTCTGCTTCGTCCCAGGGGAGCACGATGAGGAGGACCCGGAGCCCCAAACCAGGAGCCAGGTCGACTGAGGTGCTGAAACACCTGCGGGGGTGAGCGCATGCGCAGCCGGGTCCCCCCACTGGCGCCCCCCATACAGAACGCTCGTCCAATAGCCATGCCCATTCACCTTCCTGGCTCGCTTCTCCAAGAAGTCCCCGCCTCTGTGACCAAGTACCAGATGGCCTGGCGGCCCTGCCCCAGGAAAAATAACTATTGATTACAGTAATGAATGGGTATTTGCGGAAAGGAGGTAAGACAGTAAAGTATCCCCAAAATGAACAATGGACGCTATCCACAGTCCCCCACAGGTCTGTGCACATGTTTGCAGCTTCCCTGTCTCTGGGCCCCTAGAGTAAGATGCCAGAGATCCCTTACACCTTCCCTGAGCTGGTGCTGCCAGGCACACGAGAGGAGCTTCTTTAGAGGGAAATCAGAAGTGGGGTCCCCACGGTGAGAGGGCAGGCCGAGCCCCTGATAGCACGGGGGCCTCGGAGGGTCCTGGTGTCAGAGCAGAGGGGCTGCTGTCTGCGAGGTGGTCAGTCATGGGAGGGTCGCACCGGAGCCTGCCTGGCCTGGGCCGCTCTGAGTCGGCATCCTGGGACGACCCTCTGGCACCCAGCGCCGCTCTGCCTGTGGCTTTCCACACCCACCTGCAGGCCTCTTGAGATGACCATGACCTATAGCTCCCCCAGGTGTTTGGGGAGCTCGGGCCATTCAGCCGTACAGGAACCCCTGCTCGAGAAGACGAGGCAGGTGCTCAGCTGGCTGGAGAAGGAGCAGGTACGGGGCGCAGGAAGGCCTGCTGCTCTCACGCCTCCGGCCGGAGAGTCCCTGAGTCTTCACCACCCTCCGCGGCCACCTGGGACCTCGTGGGCCTGGGGACTGCAGTGGAGTCCATGGCTGGGTAGAGGGTGGCACTGGGACAGGGCAGGCTCAGCCTCTTGATGGCGGTGGCCTCAGCCAATTGGCTCAGCTTCTCAGAGCCTCGGTTTGGCACCTGAGCAGGAGTGCCCATGTCCTAGGTCTTGGGAGGGTGTGCCTGCCCACTGAGGGGACACTCGGGGAAAGAGCCTCATTTCCTCCTGGCCAGCCCTGGGGAGGGCAGCAGCCAGAGGGTGGCGGGGAGAGGAAGGCCAGGCATGCCTCCGGCGCCCTTCTGCTGTTCATCAGCCTTTCCCCCGGGCTCCTTTGGCTCCTCGGCAGCTGCAGAGGGAACTCTGGAACCAAGGGCTGCCACACATACCTGCCACCCGCACCCAGCTGCCTCTGCTGTCTCTCCTAGAGTCCCAACCCCAAAGTCAAGGCCACCTGGGAAGGCCCCGCTGACAAAGGCCACCTAGAGGGAGCCCTGTGCCCCCTGACACCGTGCAGCTCTGGCAGCCCCACCAGCCCACGAGTCCAGAGAGGCCCCGAGAGTGGGGAGGCCGGAGGGTAAGTCGTCAGGTGGCCCTGGCCTTTGCTTGGCACCCCCGCCCTGTGCCATCCTGAGGAGGGGGCCCCTGAGGCCCTGGGGGAGCCTGGCCCAGAGCTTCAGGGGCCTGCAGAACAGCAGACAGCAGCTGTGTTTCCCGGCTCGGTGGCTACTGGGCGTGGCTGTGGGGAATCTCCCAGGGCTGCCACGGGGTGTGGAGGGACAGCAGGTGTCCAGCCTGGCTGGGGTACCAGGTGGCGTGCGTGTGGCTGCCGGCCCGTGGGCTCCCTCCCAGAGCAGGTGTGGGCTGTCTGGGCGGCTGGGCCCTCCCGGACGCCTGGTCAGGTCTTAGTGTGCATCAGAGGGGATGAGGCCCCTTCCCAGGTGTCGGAGAGGTTTTCTTGGTGGCTGACAGTGCGTGAGCTGCTTTTCCCACAGGGGAGTCCTGGCTCCCCACACCGGAAACGCTCTTCCCCAGCTGAAGGTGGCCCCAAGAGCTGGTGGGGTGACTCCGTTCTGCACTGTGGTTCTCAGATAGGCCCCTCCGTGAAGACAAAGCCCACTGCGACCTGAGCAGAGCCGCAAGTGGCCTCTGGCCTGGAGCCTTTGAGGGGCTCCCTGCCTGTCACCGTCCGGGGCGCTTTGCCACGCAGGGAGCTTCCTGTTGGCATCAGCTCTGGGGCCTCCTCTTGAGCAGCTTCCACTGCTGTCAGTTTCCAGTGCTGGGCTCTGAGAAGGCTTCTAGGATGACTGCCACCCCGGCCTGGACACAGGTGGACTGGTCCCCACACAGGCATGCCTGGGTCATGGAGCTGTTCTTGTTACATGGACAAACAGACTGAAAAATGAGAAGGTGGAGAAAGGCAGGCACAGCTATGAGAGCCGGTCTCCTGCACGCCCACCCTGAGAAATGCTTTGTGACTTCGTGCTGCGGGTCAGGGCCCAGGAAAAAGGGCAAGCTTGGCTTGTCGGTTCTGTGTTTAGAGTGCGGGGAATGGGGTGCACCCCAGAACAAGCCTCCGTGTCCCTGCACCCGAGCCAGCGACTGGTGAGGACAAGGACACATGTGCCCTCTGAAAGGGTCTGGGTGCCCAGGACATGACATGAAAGGGCCTGAGTCCAGGCTGAGGCCCACCCTCCTGCGGGACCCCCTTATCTGCTCCCTGTCCAAGCGTGGATCTGAGAGAGGATGTCAGGCTCTTCCTGGGGTGGGGGCAGCGGGCTGTCTGCATTCTGGGGTACAGGTGAGAAAGCAGGTGCTGCAGTGCTGACCCCAACCAGAAGGATGCAGGAGGGCCAGCACCTTCCCTCCTTGCCTGCCACCTGGTGGAGGTAACAGGCGGATTTTGCTGCCCTAGCAGTGGGGCCCAGGTAGGCAGGATGGGTACCCAGCACCTGGCATCAGCGTGGGAGTGCCCTGTTTCTCCAGATACCCCAGGAAGAGCAGTCAGCCTCCGCCAGAAACCTCAGGGGAGTTGCTGCAGGGCAACCACCTCCCCGATGGTGACAGCCCCATCTTCCTGAGGAACTATGGGGGCCGGGCGGGCGGCTGGGGCTCTACCTTCTGCTCGGCCACAGCTGCTGCTGGACAAGAGGAGGTTGTTTCGGGGGGACAGGGCCTTGAAGAGTGTCGTGGCGGTGCTGGACATGCCGGGTGGGGAGTAAGGAGGGTGGTAACCTCTGGTCTACTTTGCAGCCTTGCTTCTGAGCAGTGGGAGGGGACACCTGAGACATCTTCAGATGCCAATGGCCACCAGCAGCCCCCGAGGCCAGTCTGGGGAGAGGACACAGCCGTGGCCAGCAGCCTTCCCGAGGAGAGAGATGGCCAAGTAGAGCAAGGTAGGCCAGCGGGGCAGCAGCAGTGGCTGCTGTGGGCCACTGAGGGGCAGCAGTGGTCCCAGGCCAGGCAGGCCTAGTGTTCTGGCCCACTGCCGGTGCGGATGGGATGGCCAGGGCCTCCCTCCCTGTGTGTCTAAGAGTGACACAGTGCATGGACAGCTTTACACAGAGCTGGGCAAGGGCTGGGGGTCTAGACGGGCCCTGCTGCTCACAGAGGTTCCCAGTGGGTGCAGCGGCCGAGCAGCTTCTGCCACCCGGGGAGGCCTGAGTGTCCCCAGGCACGTCCAGATGCACAGGCCTGCCGAGGTGGCAAGAGGGTGGAAATCTGAGTTGAGGGCTCCCCAGCTTGAGGCTGAGCCTCTGCCAGGAGCATGGTGACTAGGGAAAGTGCAGAGAGGCCACCGCAGCCCCACCCTTCCCTGTCCCCGGGGGTCCAGCTCGTTTGCTGCCTTCCTGCCAGGGAAACCCTAGCAAAGTCGCACGTGCCTCCCCAGTGCTTCCGGCACCCATGCAGCAGCTCGGCCACCCAGCCTGTGCCCACTCTGCCCCAGCACATTCCTTCCTACCCCCTCCTCTCTGGCCTGTGTGCCCCTCTGTACAGTGATGGGATGGGGTCAGGTGACAGTCATTTCCACAGGTGACAGAATTCCATAAGCCAGGTGGCTTCCGCAGGCACTAGAGGCAGAGGCATACAGTCCCTGGAGCCCCTGGGTGGTCTTCTCTGCCTCTCACTATGTCCTCAATGTGGCCACGTCACTCCAGTCTCTGCCTGCGTCTTCATGTGGCCTCTTTGGGTCCATCTCCAGCACCTACAGGAGCTGGAGCCACCCGGGCTCCGGGGGCATCTCAGCTGGAGATGCTTACCTCAGTCTCCTCTGCAAAGAGCCCGTTTCCAAATGAGGTCCTGTTCCCAGGGCCTGCGGTTAGGATCCAGACACGTCCTGGGGATTTCATCTTCCACAGGTGGCCTGAGATGAGGCCTGGGACAGGAACGGCCTTTCCCCCATATCCGTTAGGCGCTACTCCCCAGCCAGACCTGCGCAGGCAGCTGGAACCCCCTTCACCCGCCGCCCGGCCCTGGCTTTCCCGTGTCTCACCCTCCCCCAACAGTGGGGCTGGTCTCAGTGGTGACTCACATGCATGCAGACTACAGGCAGATACATGTGACTTGTAGAGGACCTGGGCTCCTCACTTGGCAATGACACAGTCCCAGGAGCCCAGGGTGGAGGGGGCACCTCTGGGACACCAGCATCTGTGGTCAGAGGAGGCACAGGGCAGCTTAGCCTCACGTTAAACAGGAGAAGCACGGAGAGGGTGCTGTTAGGAGTGGCAGCGGGGTCCCCGGAAGTGGGGCCCTGGGAGGCGTGGAGCTTGGGGGTGCAGGGAAGGAGGAGCTGGGCTGAGGAGAAGAGGTCAGACTCCCCAGGGCAGTGGCGCTGAGCCTGTCCTAGCAGCTGTGATGTGGGGCCATGTCTTCCAGAGCCTTGCGACCCCCTCCTGGGCCATCCACACTCAGACTTCCCGGACCCTGGACAGCTGTTGGACTCGGCCTCTCCTGTATGAAGTCCGGGGAACCCCCTTCTGCTCCCTCAGCCTGGGTGGGGTCCCTGCTCTGCTAGCTGCAGCTGTGTTGGTTGGGACCTGGAGACCCATGTGTGCTTGCATCTGTGGTGCTGCTGGTCTCCTGGTTATCACAGTATTGGAACTCTCTGCCTGATGGCACTCCTGCAACCCTGGACATCTTTCCTCCTGTCTTGTCGATGCAGACCCTTAAGGCAGAGAGGAGCACCCTCACAGCTCAGCCAGGGCCGCAGGAGGTTCCAGCGCCGGCTCCAGGTAAGATCCCTGGCAATGGCCTGTGTGTCCACACTGTGAGTCCTGCTGGGAGCCTTCTTCTGCCCAGTGAACCTGGCCCCAGACTGGCAGGACCTGAGGACAACTGAAGAGAATGGATATGGGCCCTGGCTGCAGACTTCACTGCTGGAAGAGTGGCCGTCTCCGGGAGGTGGCCTGGCTGCTCTGGGGAGATTAAAAACCATCCCCTGCTCTGCTTATTTTATCTGGAATGAATCATTAAGTTTTTGGAAGTCAGTGTCGCTCAAAACATCTTTTTTCCTAATGTGAGGGTTTTGTGTGGTTACGTCCTTTGCTTTCTGAACCCTGTGCTTGGGCTGAGGCTCAGGAGCCGGTGGCTGGGTCTCCAGGGAGGTAGGGGACACTCATGGCTCTGGTGCCCTCTGTGTGTCTATGGCAGCTGCCAAGCATGGGGTATTGTGTGGCCCAGCCAGTGGGCCTTGGCATCCGGGGTGTTACCTAGGGCCCCCCACTGCAAGGACAGACACATTCTCACCTGTGAGCTTGGGCAGAAAGAGGAATAAGAGCCAAACTTCAGGACGAGTGGTTGAGAGGAGGTCAGACTCCACAGTGGCTACCTTGGGGGACATTCGCTGAAGCCTGCCTGGCCATGGGCACTGATTGGTGCCCACTGCCCCTGGCCATGTGCACTGGCCATATATTCTGGGGGTCAGCCAGGTCCTAGTCCTCACTTGGGGACCCCCAATCCTGGGGGTGGCCGTGCCCTTTTTCCCACCTTCCCGATAAGATGCTGAACCCCAGGAGTGTGCGACTTGGCATGTGGGCTCAGGGAGCATGACAGCAGGTTTGGGGCTCTCCCGTGGACACCTGATAGCCACTGCTTTCTGGTCAGCACCCATCGTGGCCGTAGGGGGGTCTAGGCCCCTCCAATGTGAGCCCCTCGCCTCCATTTCACCGAAGGCATGGATACAGCTTGGGGCCTACGACGGCCTTGGGCCTGAGGGGCCCAACACCCCAGGCCCGGGTGGAACACACGTCTAGGGAGATGGCGATGCGTCGCTGCCTCTCTCCCCCTCCCCAGTTCACTGGCCTGCTGGTGCACTGTGGCTGGCCTTGCCGAACCCCAGCCTGGCCTTCGGGGTCCCCACCAGTGTCCACGCCGGAAGACAGGCCCTGCTCACTGCCTGGGTCGGGAGGAGGCAGGTCAGGCAAAGCACAGGCTTGTGAGTGGATCCTGTGAGAGATTTGCCCCACAGGAGGGAACCAGGTCTCCAAATTTAAAGGGATTTTCTCTAAGCTTCTTTCTGGAACTTTCTGCCACTAACTGTCCTGGCTTTTTCTGTGTCCTTACACAGACTAAATGCCACAAAGCAGTCTTGCGTCCCCAAGAACTTTCAGAACTTCTCTCTGGGCTCTGGAGCCCTAGGCGCCCCTCTGCCCTGCCCTGTGCCAACACGCTGCTGTGCCTTTGCCTGCAGGGCACTCTCAGACGAGGCCCCGAGCCTGCTGGGTGAAGAGGCCCGTGGCTCCAGTGGGGGGCTGTGCTCTCAGCTTCCAGGGACCTAGCCTTCGACATCCAGGGACAGGTGATCCTTGCCGTCCCCAGGAAGCAATTGTGAGTTGGGGTGTGGCCTGCACTGTCTGCCCTCCTGGGGACCTGATCTTAGGGCACCTCATCCCCCGAGAGAGTGTCAGCGGGTAGAGGCCCTCAGACCTTCGAGGAGGCTGACTGAGATGCCCAGACTCTCCGGGACTCACCCTAAGACTCCACACCCCAGGACTCCACATGTGGGCAGGACAGTCTGTTTCACTGGGGGGCACGTAGGTCTCTGTGGCCATCTTTAACAGTCTTTGTTCTTAGGATGAGCCCTGGAAGGACAGGGCTCCAGCCCCCGCTCAGGGAGACGGTCACTCCATACAACACCTCTCCCACACACTCCCACCAGGTGCCTGAAGGAAGCACATGCCAAGCTGGACTAGATGTTGCCAGGAGCCCCACACTGGACCCCCTGGAAGTGGAGACTGGGCTGCCGGGGGAGCAGAGGTGCAGGGCATGGGCCAGGGGTGGGCCAGAGATGTGGGGACCGGTGCTCACCCCTCCCACCTCCGCTCAACCTGTGCCCTCCTTTCTGAGTCTGACGCCCCTTCCGGAAAGAGGTGTTGCCCAGGGAGATGTTGGTTGGCAGCAGCCTTGGGCGCAGACGGGGGCCTTCTGAGCCCTCCAGGGTGCCCTGTCTGCCACCAGATCCATGGGGACTAAGGCTCGATGGTACCAACCACAGAGGCATTGGGGAGCCCGGGTGGTGGGAGGTGACCAGCAGGGATGTTTCTCGGAGTGGCCTCGGTGACGGACCCTGTGCATCCCTAGCTGTGAACCGGAGGGCTGTGAGCACAAGGTCCCCTCCTGGGGATGATGCAGGACTCACTCACCTTGTGCTTACAGGACAGAGGCCTGTTGGCAGAAGGACAGCAGCATCCCACTGGCCACCTGCCCAGGTGACACCCCTGCCCTCTCCAGGGGTCCCCAGGCAGGTCAGAGACCCTAGAGCCCCGTATCAGGATCGTCCTGCGCCGGGTCTTGGACCTGCGCCAAGTGTCTGCAGACCCAGCCCTGCCCTCTCTGCTGCCCTCACCTGATGGAGCCACCTGGGCTCATCCCTGTCACCAGGGAGCAGCCAAGCAGACATGGTGCCCATTGTGGCCACCGCTGTGTGCGGGAGGCTGGGCCAGCCACGGACCCACTTGGGAGCGGGGTGGCACAGGCAGTGAACAGCTGGCCGGGGCTGAGCACGCTGGCACCATCCTCCTCTCCTGCCTCGTTTGGGGTCCTGGTTTTGAGCCCCTGGCCGTGGGATCCCTGGGGGCAGGGCCAGTTCCTGGATGCAGGGTGTGACTGCTGTTGGATATCAAATTCATCCTGTCTCAGCAGCTACCACAGTCCTGGAGGAGGCGAGAACCTTCGTCCAGCCCAGGCCTGCAACCCTGGTGCGCCAGGGCTCCGGGCCAGCCGCTGGGCTTCCTCTGGGGCTGGCAGAGTCCTCCGCCTCGTCCCCGACATCCTCAGCAGGCTCTGCGAGTGGCCTGTCCTGCTCCTCCCTCCAGGATTTTCAGAAGGCCACAGCCACCCTGGTCCAGCTTTCCAACAGCTCCCTCTCCCTGTCTGGCCCGGAGGCCTCAGACAGCTCAGGCCCAGACCTCAGTGGGTTCGAGGAGCTGTCTGATCCCAAGGACTTTGGCCCACCCTTGCTTGGGGGGCTTCGCCAGGTTGACCTTCAGCCAGGCGCTGCTCCTGAGGGCGCAGGACCAGTGACCAGGCAGAGTCCAGAGCATGGCCAGGCTGGTGCCCTGCCTGGCCGTCCTACAGCGGTGGCTGTGGTAGAAGACTCGGCCCCTGAGCAGAGTTTCCTGCAGGCAGGCTGGCCACCACCTCCCCAAGGTGTCCCTTCTCCAAGGTCCGGGTCAGAGCTGTCAGAAGCCTCCAGCCAAATCTGGGACGAGGACATTGAAGAGAATCTGTCAGAACCTGGCCCGGAGGCCGAACCCACCCCGGGGAGCTCCTCACCTCCTGGCTTACCCAGCTTGGAACCCAGTGTGACTGTGCCTGCCTCTGGCCCTGGGCAGGAATGGGGACCTGCTGGAACCAGCTGGAGCAGGAGCGGTGGGTCAAAGGCAGGAAGTGTGGAGCAGGTGTTCCCTGAGGTGGCTTCTACCGGTGACTTAGACCTGTCACCTTCAGGGACTTCTGTATTTGAGGGGGCTGGCTGCCAGCTGAAGCCCCGAGCTGCTGCCCAGAGCCTGCCCTCTAAAAGCGGTCTCCCACAGGCCTGTCCAGGGCCTGAGGTCTCCTGGGGGCAGGCGTCCCCTTTAGATGAGGGCCAGGCAGCCAGGCATGCAGGCCCTCCCCCCACTGCTGGCTTCCTGACTGAACCCCTCTCCTCTGCGGATGAGGAGCTGTCGTTGGGCAGGGGGCGCTTCCTGAGCACCCCTTCCTGGGATGCCTGCCTCCCTCCACTGCCTCCTGCTCCCCTCACAGACAGTGATGGGGACGAGGCCCAGCCTGGCTCCCAAGACTTCCCTTCCCCACCCCAAGAGGCCATGGTTCCCCAAGACTCGCTGGGCTCCCTGGAGGAGGACACCTCCGTGGCCCCTGAGGATTTGTCCTTGTCTGAGGAGGCCCCGCAGCAGGTTTTGTCACTGAGTCCCTGGGAGCCAGGGCTCCGCCTGGGGCCACCTGGTCTGTGCGGAGACCCTGAGGGTGAACTGGGTAGGTTAGGGTCTCTGGTGGGGACTCAGGCCGCAGGTAGCCAGTGGTCGGAACCGGTCACCTGGCCAGAGTCACCCTTGGGTGAGGGGGCAGGCAGTACCCATGGGGGGCTCCCGAGGGCATCAGCACAGCCCCTGCCTCCTTCCCAAGTGGCCTGTGTGACGGGCAAGGATGTGTCTAGGCTGTTGGTGGCTGGTGATCCAGATGTTCTGGGTGTGGGGCCCTGGGCCCTCGCTGGAGCCTCAGGGAGTCACATCTGGCCCCAGGAAGGGGAGCAGTGCTCTGAGAGTACAGGGTGCCAGGCAGGCTCTACCCTCTCAGCCCTTCACCTAGACCCTGTGCCCCTGGCTCAAGGACAGGCGGGGTGTCCCAGACACACTGGTGAGGAGGGTATGGAAGGCCTGAGCCGCTGGGCAGAGGACTCACTGGGCAGAGAGCTGCTCCCAGGGGGGCATGCAGCCTCCAGCCCTGTCTTGGGCTCCTGCTCTGATCTGCTGGGCACACAGCAGGATGAGGTGGTGGCTCTTGTGTCTACCCAGCTCACCCAGAGGATCCTGTGCGACACCATGGCTGTGCTGGCAGGGCTTGCCCCTGAGGGCAGCCTCTAGACACTGTGATGTCCCTGTGTATCTCAGTTACTTTACCCTTCTTGTTGCTGAGACAAAAAGCCTGACACCCATAGATAGTTAAAAGAGCAAAGATTTATTTAGCTCACAGTCTGTACAGATTTCTGTCCATAATCAGCTGGCTTCAAGAAAAAGTGGCACATGGCAGAGGGCACCACACAGGAAAAACAGTTCTTGGTGCCCAAATGGTAGCAACAGCAACAAGGGAAACTCAACATAATCTTTCTGCCCCCTCTATCTTACCCAGACTAGCAGGATAGGGTGATGCCAAGCCGATCAGTACGCACACGCCCATAATCCCAGCATCTACACTCAATGAAAAAGCCCCATGACTTCGTGAGGCTGTGGGGGACAGCTAGATGTGAGCCATAATGCTGTACGTGTGTGCGTGTGTGCATGCGTGTGCGCATGAGTGCGTGTGTGTGTGTGCACAAAAGAGCCTCTGGAAGCTGGACCTTCCCTTCCCCTGTAGACAGGTCACGCCGAGTGGCCGTCCCGCGGCTGGCCATGCAGGAAGTCATATTCTGTGCACGGAGTGTGCCCAGCGTCTGGGTTCTCAGAGTCCTGACCCTAGTTGGAGAGGAGCTCGGCTGCTCAGGGAAGGGTGAGGCAGGAGGTATGCACCCCGGAGCAGAGCCCAGGGGCGCGGAGAGGGAAAGAGGGACCCGCACAGGGCAAGTGGAGCTGGGGGAGTGTGGCGCTCGTGTGTGAGGCAGACCACACCAGGGGCTGGGTAGGTGGGCAACGATGGCGCACCGACGGCGCGGGGCATTCTGAAATCTAACCTCACTGGAAGCCACTTCCGACCGTGTGAGGGCCTCGTGTCTGGTGTGATGGAAGTCTCCCGACTTCTGGGGCGTCTCTGCTTTGTTATTTCTGTGCTGAACTGTGAGCCGAGCTCTCGATGCTTTTACAGAAGCAGCAGCTCTGGGGTCTGTTTTCTGATTTGCAACACAGGATTTCCTGGAAGGATCCGGGGGTTGTGACCGGAAGTTACTCTTCTTTCCCTAAGCAGTGTGGGGGTGTGTGTGTGTGTCTCATCTAGTGAGCCCTTACATTGATCACCCGTCTGTTCATCTGTGTATCTGCCTGCCTGTTGTCTGTAACTCTATCTTCACCAATTCACCTTAACCATTGCAAAGGGTGCTGAAGTTGAGCACAAGCCTGTAATCCCGGCTTGTCGGTGTAAGTCCGATGTATGTCCGGGGTCGCAGAAGGAAACGAGGCACTCAGGGATGAGATCCAGCAGGGAGAACAGCCTCAGAGAACTGAACCACCCAGCTGTCTTCCAACAGCTCTTTTATTATGGAGCAAATACAAAGTAGCAATGCATAGGGGTAAAAACAGAAGAGGTGGGCTGGAGCATTTCCTGGGACAGGCCTTGAAGTTCTTCCTGACTCCTATCCCAGTGTTTGTTTACCGATCTGTTTGCAAGGTTCAGTAACTCAAAACTTAGCAAGATGTCTGGGGAACATCCTGTGAACTGGTGATAAGGAAACTCAGGAGTTCTGCATAACTGGTAAACAGCT
>PVIR01014944.1:0-39526 GCA_004026965.1 Petromus typicus | reverse complement strand
AAGGTTTTCAGAATATAAAGACATGAGGCTGTAGGATGAGATAAGCTTTCCTATCCACAGTCAAGTCATTAGTTAAAAAGACTTTAAGAAAAAAAATGGAAGATGAGACGCTAGCTAGACAAGTTGCTTGTGTAAATAAAACTTTTTTTTTTCTTTTTGTACTTGACCTTTCCTTAATTTTTTTAAAAATTATTTTATTGGTACATTAAATATACACATCATGATTGCACTCCATAATGAGGATTTGTACCAGTATAAGACACAACTTAATTCTCATTTTTTCCCATAGCCCCACTCACCCTACCACCCCCCCCATATATATAAAATTTGTTTCCTTACTTTTTTGTTACAATCTCAACATTGTCCCCTTTCACCTTATTTTACATTGAGCATTTTCTATTTCACAATATATAACATACAATGCTAGGACTCAGATTCATGCTTTTCTGTGAACACCTGTAGGACACACCAATAGTGTGTCTGTGGAAAGTTCAACCATGTACATACATGATTTTAAACTTCAAGTATTTTTATAAGGAGTGATCTGGCTGTTTAAAATATCTCTATGTACCAAGATCTTGCCGTTTAATCTCTGGCTTATCTTTGATGCACAGCTAACCTCTAGTTTAGAAGCATCGAAGCAAGATGGGAAGGAAATAAAACCAGAGGCTGTGAGTGTTTTTGGAAATAGTAGCCACAGAGAAGGTGAGTGGCTGATACTTGCTTGGGACTTGTGAAGGCCCATGGCTGCCGAGAGGAAGAATAGAGGCACATCCTCCGTAGGTGCTTGACAGCCTTCCTCTGTATGGTTTTAACTTGCAGACACCTAATTTTTTAGGGGGAAAATGAATCCCGAGGAATGGAAATGGAAATGGTAACAAGCATTTTAAACTGCAGAGAAGTTCCTGACTTTTAAACTGGTTTTGAGTGTATTTTTTCATGTGCTTTTCACAAGCTACCTGCAAGTCAGATAGAGCAGGAATTATTCTAATCCTTTCAACAGTAGATAGGGAAATGAGACTTAACAGAAGAGAGACTGCTTCAAGTCACATAAGCAAGTGACAGAGTAGCTTTTAGAAACCTAAAAGTTTCTAAACTTTTAGTATGGTAGCCACTAGTCCCACGGGACTGTGGAGCATTTGAAATGGGCCTAGTGTGACTGTAGACGTGCTGTATATCTAAAAAGTACATCAGCTTCCAAAGTTTATAACAAAGGAAAGACAAGTGTCTTACCAATTTTTGATATTGATTATATTCCTTCAGGTATCTTTTGGGTTAGATAAAATACATGATTGAAATTAATTCCATCTGTTTCTATTTCTTTATAATATAGCTTTGAGAGAATATAAAGTTATTTGGTGGCTTGCATTTATTGCTTTCATTTTATTTCCTTTGCAACTCTGGCAGCAGTCAATTTTTGAGAAAATAAAAAGAGGAAAGAAAATAAGGAAAACTGGGTATTAGTGGGTTTGAAGCAAAGCATTTGACCTTCAGTGATAAGTGTATCTCAATTTTGTCTCTCATTTTTCTATTCAGTTAAATAAAAGAAGTCAAGCATGTGACATTTGTGAAGGTAGTTCTGGGTCTTATACTGAGCATGCTTTTGAAGAGAAGGAGAAAGAATCACAAAAGAGAGAAAGACTATATTTTCTAGAGTTCTCTAATAGGATTCATAAGGAAGGAAACATGAAAAATAAAGATTCACTCATTAGGCTTTGGCAAAACTGTTCTAAAGGGGCCCTAACTTGTGTGCATGTGAAGAACCTGAGATTTTCTTGGCTGGTTTAGTATGCAGGCATCATATCCAAGGGTATGTTGGCATCACACAGAGGAAGTATTCCTGGTCTGTGATACAAGCATGTCCCTGTGACTCCACCCACATCGGGGAGGACCTTGGCTGAGGACACCTGGTGAAGGACACCAAGGGGTAGCTATGAAAAATGCGTCTGAGTAGGAAAACAGTTACGTTATAAAAGTAATGAACCATGAGCTCTTTGCAGTTGTCTCTTAATAGGCACACTGGTAAGTAACTCCGGTGTGCACAAGGCTAGTTGTAACTTATCGCAAACATTTTTTTTATGAGCTTTAGGGAAATAGACTTCTAATTCCCATAGAAAGGGCTGGTCCTTCTGTTGTCCTTTTGAGCATGCTACACTAATTCTCCACCAATCACTGCTGCAGATTCAACTCTCAGGAAAGCGTAATATCTTTACAATAACAGGCTTCAAAACGAAGAGAGCAGCAAAGGAAAGGCCAATTGATTGCTGCACGTTTTCAAGCTTTGAGCCGGAGGGGGTGGGGGAAGCATACACTTGTGCGATATCTGCAGTGAAATCCCACTTCCAAAAATCTTAGTTCTATTTGAAATCTGTCATTTAAAAATTAATAACTGTTTTCCTTTAATACAGTCTGTGTAAAGAAACTCAATCCGCTTCTGAGCAGTTCTCCTTCCTCCCAGATCCATGGAAATTCGCTACTGTTGCTGACAAACAAAATGCCACAAGATTTGTCATACAAATCACATTCTAAGAGGTTCCAAAAACTTGACAACGTTGACAGTTGTTTTCAGCAAATGGCTGCTTTACTCTGTACTGTCAATGTTGATGTCCTCGTGCACATGTAAAAGAGCAATGTGACTAAGGCAAGCTTGTCCACGCTATGTCTGAGCCAAGTTTTCCGTCTCCGCGTGGCACTGAAAGATTGCTCAGCTGTTGCAGATAAGGCAGGAATAGCTAGCAGATTTCTGCCATTTAAAAAAAAAAAGCAACATTCTCTGGGCATGCATTTCTGTAGGAATTTACCAACATCTGCTGCTGACCTAAAGTTTTCTATAGAAGCAGTATGTTTAATTTATAGACATTGTTCACAGTGGTAATGGTCAAGACTCATTTCCTTGGGAAATAATGAGATATGTTCACTAAGAGGAGGTAGGTCGAGGTTGGATAACATTTACGTTCTCCAAATTGTCACTGGAGCTTCAGGCCTCATACTTTTTTGGCCCAACCTAAATTTATTTTCTGCATGTTCTCTAAATTATATTTCAGCAGAGAAACTTTTAAGAAAGAAGAATAAAGAGCTAAGAGATTTTGGTGATTCCACAGAAGGCCTACACTTCACACTTATCTTTTTTTTATAGGCTCTCTGAAAATGTTTGATTTTTGGAAGCTGATTTATTCTGGAAGAATTCTGTAGTTGAATTTTAGTGTGATTTAAAATTGTCATATGTGCTATCCTTAAGAGAACATACAGGATATAGGTATTTCCTGTTGGGAAAGGTAATTTTTATTATCTCTGATTCCTTTCATTTTTGGAGATTACCTTATCTGCTCTTTGCCACTGGTCACTTTTGAAATTTGTTACCTGTCTATAATAATCTTTGCTTCTTTTGAAATAGGAATCCTCTTCAGGTACAATTACAAAACTTAAGTTAGTCCCAACAGCCAAACCCACCTCATGGTAATGCATTTGTTATTTGATTCATCTATTCTTGTTCTTGGTCACCTTTGAGTGCAGCTGCATGCATTAACTGTCTGACTTGTCTTTGAAAATCTTAAGCCACATTCTTTGGAACAGTTGCTTCATGTTGGTTGAAATTCTCGGTGGCACTTTTTTCCATTCGCAGGAGCCAACAGCCTCCGTAGGAGACACATAGTTTCCAAGAACTTAGGCATGGTTCACGATTCCCGCATCTCAAACATTTCGCATAGGAATGGAGATACCATCTACAAGGTCTGAAATATTTTTTTGCTGTAAATTATAACTAAAAAATGTATTTTTTTTACTGTGAAGTTGAGTTAGGGTGTGTAATTTTAAATCATTTTCATTCTTATAGCTAGCAGAGGGACACAATTAGAAAAATCCACTAATAATAAGTTATTCCAGTGGCTATGAGCAAATAATGAAAAATATTAGCTAAAACATTCTTGTAGGAAAAATTAGGGATGAAAAGAGTTGTGAACCAGAAATGTGGCTGCTTTATTGGCACTTTATTAGACACTTTATTGTCTAATCTAGATTCACATTTTCCTGTGAACACCTTTAGGTTGTACTAAAAATATAGCAATTGAAAGTTCAGATTTTAAGTCCTAAATTACTGCCTTTCAGATCCATTGAGACATCTAAAAAATGGGTCAAGGTAACAATGCATAATTTGATAAGTTAACAGAAAGTTGTTCCTAGAAATAAAATGAAAATCAATATAATTGTGATAACCTTTAACACCTGTCTTATTTGCATTGTCAGTTATACATCTTAGGAAGCAAAAATGCTTGTGTAATATTTGCAGCAGCTAGCATCTTTATTTTCATGCAGCCAAGGGAGAAGAGAAATTTCCCATACAGTATTCAGATCCTCTGATTAAGCAACTGATTAAAAAAACATGAGCAGTTTATAAAAAAAAAAAAGGAATCAGGGTAAATACACAAAAGCAGAATGTGTATCAATAGAGAAGACCATGCGGGCTGGAAAAGCACGGACATCCTTTCTCTTTGCTGCCGATTTGCACTTTACACAATTTCACACATTTTTCTTTTCCAAACTTGTATTGTGATTTTTATGGAGAATGATTTCTTGCACTTGGTAGTATATAGACTGGAATTAAGACAATGATGTATCATTTAAAAGATCCATGAGGTTCTGCTCTCAGCCTTGTCTTTGAGATTGATTTTATTTTTAATTCCAGAGGTTTATAATCCCTCTGGAAGTCAGATTTCTCTGTCAATATCTTCCCAGTGCCTTGGTTTAGTGCACTGATAGATACGATATTGGTGGACAAAAGCAAAGACAGTGAAATAAACTATTATTTGTCCATATAATTTGAAAGTTCATTTCTCAGAATATATACTTACAAGAATCATGTTCTTCAGCACAATTTTTGACTGTACTTCTTAATAGATATCAGAAAATCAGGATACATTCTTTTCCCTGGCCTTCTGTGAAATATCAGAAATACATCATGCAATTGCTTGAAACAATTGCCCTTCCCACTACTCTGTTGTTCCATGGGTGAATGAATTCAGTAGAAAGTGTGAAGGCTTCTCAGAGGCTTTTGCATTTTCTCACAGTACTGATAATTGCATGAAACAAAAGTAATGCTATCAATCATGCTGTAACTTTTTTTTAAACTCGGAACCCAACTTGGGCCCTTGTGCTTGCAAGGGTTGTTATAAATTATTATATGAACATTTTATGTTTTTTGGTGATGTACAAGATAAAATCCTTTCACTGATCTGAGAGAGATTTTACTGGTCGGTTCACGTCTGTGCAGTTTCGGTATACTGTGAAAAATTAGACAGGTTTGGAGAAGGAAGTTAGGTATAAAATAAACAACCTCCTGTGGACTGGAACATCTTTCCCTCCAGGGACCATTCTACTCTGACCAAATCTCTGGACTGGTAATGTGCAAAGACTTGGAAAGGGAGAGAGAGTCGACTACAATTGAGTATATTCCAAAATTTAAAAATAGTATGTTTTATTCTTTTGAAAAGCTTATCAAATGTGATTAAAAGCTACAACGGTCTGCTGCAACCCACAGGATAAAGTCTGGATCGCTCATGGGAAAAAAATAAGAATCCAGATATCTCATGTACAGGTACAAATTCTCAGTGAGGACTGTGATCATCATGGATTCCCAAAATGTCTCAATAAGCTCAATCGTGTAAAAAGTCTAGATCCCTCAGCATAACACATTAAAACATTCAGGTGCTGTCTGTGCTTCTCAGATCTTTCCACACTGCTCCTTCCTGCTACACCAAGCTGGGAATTGACAAACCCTCGCCCTGCTCTCCTCATAGCGGCAATGTCTTCTGCCAGGAAACTATTCCAGTTTTACTCCCTGTCGGAACAAGAATTCACTCTTTCAAGACAGTCCAAAGGACCTGTCCTTTGAGAAAGATCCCCTGACTAGTGCAGGATGTTTGGTCCGTCCTTTTTATTCCTCTACTTGGCATTCATTCTATTACACTGCTGAGTGCTAGATGATAAGTTTATTTCCCAAGAAAGACTGAATCCTTGAGTGCAGGGATTGTATCATATTCATTTTTGTATTTTTTGGACTTACACAGAGCCCGATTTAGTAAAGGTATGGTATAAAGATTTCCGAAGGAAATGTAGCTTTGCATGGTGTCTGGGCTTCCGGCTCTGATTATCGGTGACCTTCCACCTGCCATCAGAGTCTCCCGTGCTGGTCGTGATGTGAAATTACTCATGAATGAAACACTCTCCATGTTTGCCTTTGCCACTGAAGAGCCCTGACAAGGGTCATTTGCCTGAAAGAGTGTGTTTGCTTTCCTGCGCACTTCACTGTGGGCCAACACCATCGCTTTCAGCTTCACACTTGATATGGAAGAGCTCATTGAGACACGATGTTACTGTTGAGGTAGAAGATCCACATTCCATCTTTATGGGAAAAGGTTTCATTGGAGTTCAGGCCTAAGGGTGGTAAAGAAAATCAGCAATAATGCCTGAAATATTAACATCTCATGTCACTAAAGGCCTGCCCATCTGTATTTTACATACAGTTTTCATAACCTTTTTTTTGTTTTCATAGTTTTAGGAGATTTTTGGGAGCAAATTATTCAAATTTGCAACCTCAGGACTTGTAGATTGAAAGAAAGAATGAAAGGAAAAAAAGAGGAAAGAAATACAGTATACACCAGCTAATCATTATAGAATGTTAGAGAAAACAAGATTTTTTTAAAAAAAGATGACAGTTTTAGATTGTTGGCTGGACATTTCAGTATAGTTCTGCATCTCCGTAACTTATCCTTTCTACCAAATCAAGGGTGATCCTATCAGTCACTCCATGTTTCCCTTTTAGACAGCTGCTGTCTCTCCCTTAACTATCTCAAGATCAATGCCTAGATTTTTCTATTAAGTGTGCACCGTGTTGAGTCCCAAATTCTCAATGATGATTGCACATAAGGACTTAAATGTGAATTTAGCATTTGGATACTTCATTATGACATCTCTCTCTCTCTCTGTCTCTCTCTCCCCCTCTCTCTCTTTCTCTCTCTGTCACTCTGTCTCTCTATCTCTCTGTCCCCCTCTCTCTCTGTCTCTCTGTCTATCTGTCTGTCTCTCTCTCTCTTTCTCTCTCTCTCTCTCTCTCTCACACACACACACACACACACACACACACACGAAATAAAAACTACTTCTGAACTCCCAAAACTCCAGTATTTCTCCGTGGGCTCCCATATGTGTCCAGTTTTCCCTTGGTGTCTCCACTACTTGTACAGCACTACTTGGCCAGAACATTGGGTCTGCCTGTCTCAAGGCATTTTTTTCTTGCTTTCTGGGGATTGAACTTGTAACCTTGCACTTGAGACGCAGGCACCAGAACCACTGAGCTAAATACCTTACTTGGACTTTCTAACAAATGACAAACGCTGGACAACTTGACTATGGAAATTTTGGTAACAACCTGTAACTATGCTGTATTTTGTAGCTGGCTCACCAGAACTGAAATCCCCAGAGGGACAAAAGCTATAAAAGCTCCAGGGCACTGCAGAGACTTCCCCAGACAGTGCAGATTTTCACAACAGCATTGGTCCTTTGACTATGAGCTAAAATACACACAATCTTCTTGATCCAAAGATCAATTCTTCCTTTATAAAATGCTATGTTGTGGCTTTTGTTTTGAGTCTCACTGACTGTTTTAAAGTGCACAAACAGAATTCTCCAGTGTGGAGTGTTGGAGCCATGCCACTCTGCTACCTAATAGGAGAGCATGCCTAGGGCTTTAGTGTGTGCAGCCTTGTTCTGCTGACTGTGAGTTTTGAACTACTAGTGTTAGCACCTTCTACTTAGCGATAATTTACTACTTTATTCTATGCTTATGTTTTAGATCAAACTCTTATGGTACAATTTAGGCACTTTTATTTGCATTCCTGTTGGCTTAGATAAAATTACAACACATGGCTTAATTAGCAAGATGTGTATGCTCCCAGGGGAAGGCGCACTTTCCACCATTGCTTCTCCCATTCCCATTAAATTGCATTGTGCAACTGGTGCTTTTGTGAGAGGAAAAATGCCAATTTCCAAGTCATATTTATTATTATTATTATGTAGCTGTTACATAAAGTGAACACTTCAAAATAACCACTGTAACATAAAGAGTATGAGCCATTATGGTTACAAATATGGTCTCAAAAATTCAGTTCTTCTACCAGTATGACTGTCACAAGTATGGTGACAAGATAGCTGCTCCTGAGGACAAATTTGAAGTTTCTCTGGAAACCATATATTTGCATTATTTGTGAACTGTCTGAAAATTTAATATCCATGCTTTGTGCTTTTCAGGGTTTTAGACTTTAGTGGAAATGCTTACTGTAGGTTAAAATGTTAAAATTATGAATATCTGATCAAAGCCAGTAGTCAAATTGGGCAGAGGCAGGCCCGCGGAACACGCAAAGGTATCAGGGGGAGTGGCAAAGGTGGCTGGGAGTTCTGCCAGGAGCTTTAATGTTTGTCTCTTCTCCATTTTCTTGAAGTTACATAAATCACTCAACTCCAGATACACAATTTAGTTTCTGAGCCAGGTTGTATCTATCTCTAATGTTTTTTATTTGATAAAACTTTTATGTTATTAGTATCTGTTTGCATTGCACAAAGTTTACATCCATCTTAGGAGTAGGTATGTGTACATAATACATCTTGATTCTTTTCTCATTGGCCTTTCTTTATTATTGTTACCCTTACTATTATTTTTAATTTGTGTTTATAACATCTAAGCTTGTATTCAAAAGGAGAAGTAAAAGATCATCTCCAATTTTTAAAAACAATTTGCATAGTAAGTTAAATAGTGTCCATTATTTTTCTAATGACTTGAAATCAGTAATAAAGTCTCCTAACAAAGAATAGCTCAGGACTAGACACTTCACTTCTGAATTCTGCTATTCATTTAAAGAGAAAGCAACACAAGTACTTCTTATTTCAAAAAAGTTAAGAGGAAGGAATTATTCCAAATTCAGTATTACCAGTGCCAGCTGAGGACACAAAAAAATTAAAGAAAATTACCAGCTAATATTATTTAAATTTCTAGAAAATTTTATTTTAGTTTTTAAATATCCTTGATGAACATTGATGCAAAAAATCTTCAGCAAATCTTACCAACCAAATGCAGCAGAACACTGAAATTATTATTTTCTGTGATCCAGCAGCGTCGACACCTGGATAGAAATCAATAAATGTGAAACAACACAAGAAAATAAGGGTGAAAAACATAGTCTTCATAGGACAGAAAAAGAATCTGATAAAATTTAAAATCCATTTACAATTTGAAAATGAAGCAAATTAGGTCTAGAAAGAACATATTTTCATTTAATAAAAGTCATATATAATAACTGTAAGTGTAGACAGAGTGAATGGAAAAAGCTGGCAGCCTTTCCTCCAAGTTTTCTAACATGAGAAAGATACCCATTTTCACTACTGTTGTTCCACATAGTGCTGATGTCTTAGCTAGAACAGGCAGACAAGAACAAGGAAGAAGAGGGAGGGAGGGAAGGGGAGAGGGAGGGAGGGAGAGAGAGAGAGAGACAGAGAGACAGAGACAGAGAGACAGAGCGACAGAGAGAGACTGACTGACAGAAAGAAAAGAAAGATGGAAGGAAAGGTAGAAAGGGTATCCAGGTTGGAATGGTCTCATGATCTCATGTGCAGCAAAATCCAAAGAGCCCATCTAAAGTTTCTAGGATTTATGCATGAATTCAGCACAGCTTTCAGGATACAAAACTCACAAGGGTTGCTATTCACCAACCAGCAGTTATCTTGAATCGAAATCAAGCTCATTCACAATAGCTTAAGAGTAAAGTAACTAAATTTAATCTCATTTGTTAAACTTAGATTTTTTTCTAAAGAAAATGATGAAATATTGATGAAAGAAATCAAAGAGGGTACACAAAATTGGAATGATATCTTGTGTTTATGTATTGGAAAAATCAATATTGTTAAAATGTCCATTCTGTCCCAAACAACCTGAGTTGTAATGTGATCTCTGTCAAAATGACACTCTTCATAGAATAAGACAAAACAAACTTAATATTTCTGTACAGCAACAACAAAAATTCTAATAGCCAAAGTCTTCTGCACAAAAAAGAACAAAAAGCAGTGTATTATATCTGACTTCAATATACTGTGCACATCTAGAGTCATCAAAACAGCATAATATTGTCATAAAACAGACACAAACCCAGGGGAAAGGAACACAGAACCTAGAAGTAAAAGCCCACATCAAAGCCAACTGACTTTCTGCAAAGGAGGAAATAAACAGAGTCTTTTTAATAAATTGTGCTCATAAAATTGGATGTCCACATGCAACAGTATAAAAGTATTTATAGTGTGAGAAAGTGAAAGTGTAAATGAGGTTCAAAATGCATGATAGGAATAGTGAAATAGGAAGAAAACCTTCAAAGGAGAAGGGGAAGTAGGGAGGGGAAGCAGGGAAAGCAAAGAAGGGGGAGGAAAAATCTGAAGATAAAAAGAAAAAATTGGAAACAAAACTTATGTGCATAGAGGGTGAGAAGCTAAAGGGAAAGAAAGGGAATGGGAAAAAGAATCAAGATACATCACATACTGATAAAAATCCTCAATGATGAAAGCGATCCTTATGTATACTTAAAATGTATCAATACACTCAATTTAAAAAGCATAAAAGTAGAAAATGTGGTGTATCTACACAACAGAATACTATTTAGATACTGAGAAGTGTGTAGTCTTGTAATTTGTGACAACAGAGATGAAACAAGATCATGAAATAAAATGGGCCAGATGCAGGGAGACGAGGGTTCCACGCTCTCACTCATAGGTGACGTCTAAGAAAGACGACCTCAGAAGCTGAGTGCGGCACTGTGGTTACCAGAGGGAAGGGAGAGCAGGAGAGGGAGGATGGAGGAAGGTTGATCGATGGCGACAACCTGGAGTCAGACAGGAGCGAGAAGTTGTTATGGTTACTGCACAGGAGGGTGACTGCAGGAAGCCATAGTGTGCCATATTTCTCAGAAAGCTAGAGAGAAGTGTGAGTGCTGTTGTTGCAAAGTAGTAACAAACGTTTGAGGAGACAGGTTCATCTAACCTGAGGTGAACATCATACATTACACATGATTCTTCCATAAGCATGTGAAAGTTTTAATTTTCTGTGTAGCATTTAAAAATAAAATTAGTGAACAATGCCGTCACTGCTCCAACTCTTCCGTTTTATCCCATAAAAGTCAGTGTGACCTCTCATGTTCCTTTCAGTGCTGGGATCCATGGCTCTTACATTGTATCTTTGTCCTCGGAGATTCCTCAAGATGTTCGGCTGTGCTTCTCGTTGCAGCTATGGTGCTGAGGTGATGCTTGTCTGTCTGTGGCCAGCAGCTGGGTTGCGGTGTCTGTGGGAAGAGCTGATCCCACGAAGATAGCCATTCACTATATATATATAATTTTTTGGCATGAGTCTAAGATTTAATTATCTTTGGCTCAGCGTATGGCCATGTATATACGGTCTTACTTTCCTATTGTATTTTGGACTTTTACAGATAATGGGAAACACTGAGATTTTCAAGCAGAATTTATAACATATTCAGTAATATTTCTCATTGTATTTCTGGAAACCTTGTCAGAAATACACTGGCTAGCACAAGGCAGACTGGAGAGTCTTAATTTGAAAGAATCCTGTGAATATTGGGAGGTTTTTTTTTTTGTAATTGAACTTCTAACAATCACATGAGAAGAATTTTTTGGAGAAAAAAATCTCTAGGTATAATGTTTTTATTTTATAATATTCACTTTATAATATTAATTTCAGAGATATAAAGTAAAAAAGTGTCATAACTAGTAGGCTTTTTTATGTCTTTTGATTTAAATAGCTTAGTATGTCAGTCATTGGATTTGAGCTACTCCATACACAAACATCATAAAACTTGCATCTTTTAAAAATGTAATAATTACAAAATGGAAAAGAAAATTTAAAATATTAATACAGGAATATGTTTTGCATAAAATTACTGATGAGATAGGTAGATTTTGGTCAATAGAATCATTACAATGTTTCCAACACAGGAGTTACTAACTAGTCATGAAGTTGGTAAAGTTGGGGTGACTTCTTAAATCTGAATGATAAGCTGTCAAAGATATAGGAAAATTTGGATGTTTTCTTTTGTTGTAAGAGGCGTGCTTTGAAAAAAAGGGCACCAAATCAGCTGTGTTATTTTTGCAGCGTGAATCCATATGAATGAAAAGTCAGTAGCAAGAAAAGGCTGTTGAAGTTCTGCGGGAACGACTCTCCTCAGTGGAACAGTAGCATTTTCTCAAAGCTCGGGTCCCTCAGTGCATCCTGTGTGCGGAGCGAAGCTAAGTCCCATCTGCAGCCCATGATGCAGCTTCCCTAGCCCGAGTCTTCAAGGAAGAAAGCTTCTACCCGCAGTGGCAGAGGTGACTCACTCAGCCATTGAGATTTTTGTTATTTTCCTTCTTGGAAAAGCAATAGATGGGTTTATTTTAAGTTTCAGGCAAAGGGATCGTTAGTGGGAATTCTGCAAGAAACTACCCAACATATGAGCTGGATAGGAATCATTCATAGTCTTAAGATAAGTGACTTCAAAATATGAAGTATAATTACCCTTTGAATGTTACTTTGAGCCTTTTTTTTTTCTTTCCTTTTTTTTTTCTTTGAGGGTAAAGGAAACACTTAAAATAATGACTGGGGTTAGTTGTATTTATAGGTTAGATTTGTCTGACAGTCTCTCTTTTCATCTTTAAATAAACATATGACTGTATATAAAAATCACCATTATGAACTCTGAGTGTTTTAGATCTGATTTTTACATTTGGAATGACCCCGGCATCACCCACAAAGATTGGTGCTGCTGTCCTTAATTTCCGGCTCTGGACATCGCAGAAAACCAGGTTGCAGGAGGGCCTTCTGCGGTCCAGTTAGGGACCTCGCTGCGAGCGGAGGTGCACTGAGAACCGGTCCATTTGACCCAACGGTGAGCAAACCGCTTATGGCCCTGCGTGGCCCCACTGACAGCTGGGAGTCATCCCTGGCCTGAGGACCGGTTTGTCGGGGGAAGCTCCTCCACCTCGCAGGGTCCGCGCTCTCCAGAAAAGCACATCAGTACTTTTGCAAGTGGTGCAGCTCAGCGTTACTGCGCCTTATGGAATGCATGCCAAATAAAAACCATCCTGATTTCAAATAGGCAACCGTCTTTGCTTCTCAGGTCGCTCAGATGTTCAAATACACATAAGCAGCCATCACTAAGAGACATTCTCCTCCAAGCTGTTAACGTATGACAGTCTGAGACTTTTCAACTCCAGGAACGACACTCATTTCTCCCTCTGTCCCATTCAGAACAACTTCGCCTTTATTGCATTTAGAATGGTGTAACTGAAAGGCAATAAGGAAAGGCAATATCATTGAGTGGGTCACATTACGCTGAATTTTATTGTAGTCTGACATTGTGGGTGAACTTCTGCAGTCCTGGAAAGCATCGCAAAGGCAGAACCTGCTTTTAATGGACTGAAGAGAAATATTCTGACACAGTGATAAGTGGGGTGACTTCTAGAAATCATGACTTGAAAACATTTTCTGAGCAAGTGCTATTTCTGTTGTCCCAAATCACAAAACGATATTAAAACAGCCTGCCATGGGCCAGAACTACTAAATTTTTCTCTCCAAGGGCAGGGCTTCATTTTTAAAGATAATAATGCACAATTCTTTCAAATTCCAAATTAAAAAAAAAAACAGTTTGTCTTTCATTCTCCTCCAGTTCTACTCCTAAACTATTACAAGTATGAGAATTCAGAAGTTGTGACAGTATTCAATTTAACTTATTTATACACCAATTATAAAATTGGCAAATGACTGGCTTTATAATTAAATTTTTTTTCATAGAAAGCATCCAAATCTTTGTGCCCATTATTCTTCGCTTTTGTAATACATGTGTTTGTGTATTATTTGAACCTAAATTATTTTAGACAACTCCCATTGGTCTATATTCTAACTACTATGACAATTTTGGGTAGGATGATAACGGGTCCACCAAAATGGTGGCCTTCTCGAAGATTATTCAAGTCAGAAACATTTTTAATATAACAGAATTTAGACTAGAAGTCACAGATTTTTACAGGATACTAGGAGAAGAATCCTTT
The DNA here is from genome assembly GCA_004026965.1 of Petromus typicus. Lineage (NCBI taxonomy): Eukaryota > Metazoa > Chordata > Mammalia > Rodentia > Petromuridae > Petromus > Petromus typicus. Next base: position 25,396 of record PVIR01014944.1, on the reverse strand, counting down.
CATTTATTAATATAAACACAAACTATTTTTTCCTCTTCTCTCCAGCAGTGTTCTTGCCCTGTTGTACATATCTCCCTGACTAACCTCTTCTGTTGTTATGCCTGGCACATAGTAGGTGCAGAGTCAATATTTGTGTGTGTGAATGAGTGGCCGAAGAATACAAGGACTTCTTGGTTCCCTTTTATCCACTAGCTTAGCAATGTGCAGCATATAAACTGGATGCACTTTGTGTGCACAAGCTAAGAATAAACAGCACCGAAGGGAAGGGAGGGCTTCCTTCATGGAGCGAATGACAGCACAATCCACGCGCCGGGGCGCACCACACAGCGCCAGTGATCACAGAGGACTGGCAGCCCCGGCCCCGTCAGTAAATATAGAAGCCTGTCTTCACTGTGTTTCTCCATACAGACTCTATATTTTGGAAATTTCCACCACGCTTCCTTTTGAGTTGCTCCTTTTCTCAAGATACCAGGGCTGGAGCTGTGTGAAAGGAGAGGAGGCCAGGGAAATGAGTGAGATGGCGGCTGGCTGCTGCCTCATTGGGCTGTGCAGTACACTGTGTTATTGCTGCTCCCTAAATTCTGTGACCCGGAAATGTCTCTGCACCCATTTTTCTTGTTTTCTTTGTGATTTTGGGGGGAGAGTAGCTCTCTCACGGAAAGAAGTCTCCTTAATGAAGACACCCAACATGAGACAGCAGTCAGTTTGTAGTCAGCACTAGAAGCTGACACTGTGTTGTAGGAATTTAGGTCAAAAACTAAATGGTTTCTCTTTATCTGACAAAATAAAAGTATATTTTAAAGTGAGCATTTAGTCATGTGGAAACTCAGGTAGAATACATGAAATTGCTTGTGGATTACCAAAAATATTTCCATACAAATGCTTATTATTTTTATGAGCGAAGCACATTGTCTGTGTTGTGTGAGTGTGTGTGTGTGTGTGTGTGTGTGTGTGTGTGTGTGTGTGTGTGTGTGTTACCATCTCTGTTTTGGGCTATTACAAGAATACAGTATTCAGTTCTTTATAAAGATATCTTTTTTTTTTTTTTTTTTTTTTGAAATTAGGGACTCACTTTGTAGTTCAGGCTGACCCTGAGGTCACTATGTACCATAGGTGAGCCACACCTATGTAGGAACTCACAGTAATCCTCCTGCCTCTGCCTCCCTAGTGCTAGGATGACAGGCATGAGCCATCATGCCCAGCACTGAGTTATGTGCTGCTGATTGCTGGTGGGTATGAGTCACCACACCTGGCATTGCTGTATGTGGTTACCAGGGACTGAACCCAGGACCTTTCACTTGCAAGGCAGACGTTGGAACACGGAGCTAAATCCTCAGCCCTATAAAGATACGTTTACTAGTTTTAGAACTTTGAAACATAGATATGCCTTAAGAAGACCATAATGTAAAATGAAATAAATCAGATACATCAGTTTAAATATGACATGATACCTCTTTTTTTTTTTTGGAGACAGGGTCTTGCTTTGTGGTTCAGGCTGTCCCTGAGCTCAGCCTCCAACTCACATCACAGCAATCCTCCTGCCTCTGCCTCCCGAGTGCTGGGATGACAGGCGTGAGCCACCACGCCCGGCACTGTGGTATGTGGTACTGGTTATTGCTGGGGTGAGTCCCACGCCCAGTATTGTATGTGGTTACTGGGGATCGAACCCGGGTCCTTGCACTTGCAAGACAAGTGCCGGAACCACTGAGCTAACTCCCTGGCCCAACATGATACCTCTTGTATAAGAAGCTCGAAGCGTGCATCATTTAGAAAGCAAAATAAAAAATGGACAGTAGGAAACAGGAAAACAGACCTTCCCCAAAGTGGACTGAGAGTTGGAGGGAGAGTGAAGAAAGCAGGGAAGGGAATGAAAAATGAAGCAAGCTGTGTTCTGCATGTGTACCAACTTCCCTCAGGAACGCTGTCCTTACAGGAAATGTGTATCAATAGAAGTTAAAGAAAATAAAATTCGGCTGCCAACACCTGATGTTGTCTCCATCAGTGAAGGGTGGTCCTGGACTCCTGCTGACATTGTAGCCCCCTTCATTTGTGGAAATACAGCCCGGTGTTCACAGAATGGCAAGCTGACTCATCGACACGTCTCAGAATGCATCTTCCTCAAGGGATGACGTATGACCATGTTTTAATATTTAATTTAATAGTTTAATTAATGTTTAGACATGCTCAACTAAAAATATTTTAAATGTTAGATTGTTTTATTGATATAGTTTTTTTTTTATTATTGCTAAGAACATACTAATGTAAGAAAGCAGGCGAGAGGGGCCGGGGAGTTAGCTCAGTGGTTCTGGAGCCTGTCTCGCAAGCGCAAGGACCCAGGTTCGATTCCCCGGTAACCACATAACAATACTGGGTGTGCAGACCCACACCCAGCAGCAACCAGTACCATATACCACAGTGCCGGGCGTGGTGGCTCACACCTGTAATCCCAGCACTTGGAAGGCAGAGGCAGGAGGATTGTGATGTGAGTTGGAGGCTGAGCTCAGGGCCAGCCTGAACCACAAAGCGAGACCCTGTCTCCAAAAACCTAAAAAAAGAAAAAAAAAAGAAAAAAAAAAAAGAAAGTAGGCGAGAATGAAGCTAAAGCTACAGCAGAGGAAGATGCAAGCTACCGCCCCTGCCTCGGAGGCGACAGGAACAGCCAGGTGGTGACGTGCGGTGCTCCTCGCTGTCATCCTCCTCCCAAGGGACACGGTGTCTGTGGACTTGTTAGGACATTGTCTCCCTTCTCTACACTTCATCCTCACGGCAAAAACTGGACTGTTCTCCTCTCCCTTGTTAGCTAACAAAGCCAAACACACTCGCATTCTGCTGATCAAATGAGAGGACATAATACGGAAGTTATTTGGACATTGTAAAATGGTGTTTAAATCTGAGGTAAATCTGAGGTAAGGCTTAGGAGCCTTAAGACATGAGTCTCAAAATTTAAATGCTGTTCACGATGCATTTATTTGGCGGTCAGCTCCGATTCCCAGTGCAGAGCATATTCCTTGATTTTTGAACTGGCCAAGAGGTGGTCAGGACGGGCGTATTTCAGCACCTCCAGACTTACCTCAGCACTGAAGTTTGCACAACTTAAACTCTTAGGCAGAAAATATAGCTACAAAACATCTAGGGAATTTATATAGTAAATTTTTATCTGGAGTCATATTTATAGCTGTGTAGCGTAAATCGTCATCAACCTAAGATCTTTCCTAATAAGCTCTCATCTCTTTTTCTGTCTCAGAATAAGTCAGAAGGAAAAGTGGGAAGTACTCCTAGACACAGGGACAGGGGCAGAAAAGCCTTCAATGAAAATGTGGAACTGAAGGAAAATGCAGCCCCCGGATGGGCCAATAGAACACAAGTCAGCTGTGCTGAGTATTGACAACGGTGACACGAGACGGAAAATTTAAGTTTCTTCTAAAACCCTTCTTGATGTAGGGAAGGGCAGTTATACGACATCTCAGAAAGTATTGAATAAAGATGCATAAAGTGAAAACACTTCGCTAGTCTGCAGAACTAATATGTCTTGGGAAAATGTATGTCTAGGACATATCCATTAGTGAGGCGACATTTAGAACTGAAGGTCGTCTTTAAAAGGTGACTTTCTTCCTTCTTCCTACGGCCTTTCTAGACTTTACTCTCAGAGGTTCTGACACAAATCAAAAGCATCCTTTGGTAGATAGTAATATATTAAAACATTCATCAAAAGAAGAACAAGAGCTGACATAATGCTACCTGGGAAAATCTAAATAAACACGTTTCTGCTTTTCTCTGATGCTAATATCCTCATCGTTATATTGACAGCATTGTGCAAAAGCTAGTGTAACCACAAAAATAACATCCAAGGATGGAAACTCTGGGAATCCTGGAAATGTGAACCCCCCAAACCAGGGTTTGTTGCTGTTCTATTGAGAAAATTAGCAACAAACAGTAAATGCTATTTTATAGCAAATGCTTCAGTTTTTTCCTCCCATGTAAGAAGTGTCCTTTGGAGTGAAAGTACTTATTCCTTCGTTCAAATTTGCAAGTGAGAAAGGAATTATGATTGATCCAAGGAGGCCTCAGCTGCCCCTCCTGCAGTGGTGTGGCTATGCAGGCATCCATATTCTCTGCTCAGTTCTCAAACACACTGACCCTGTGCGCTTAAGAAACTGCAAATTATTCCTGCAAACAAAACCCTTCCAGCTTGTGAAGCTCTTAGAGATCTAAGAGCAGGAGACAAGAGTGATGTACATATCCCTCTTCTGTCTCTTTTTCCTCAGACTTGGGCACAGACTGCTGCTAACCAAGTTATAAAGGGACTTGATTTAAATCCTTTCCTTTCCTGCTCTCATGTTTGGAATTTGTTTAACGTGACTTCTATTAGCATAACAAAAGTCACCTGTATTAAAGTTGGCTGACCTTTTATTAGGAATGTAGTGAGGAAATTTTACCTGTGACTCTAAAAATCACTAGACTACTACTGCAAGTTGAATTCTGTGATATAGTCATCTCTAAGGGCCTGTTAAAGTGTTGAGTCATTAGTTCAGTGAATTGTCCAGAAATCAACCATTTTGATGCCTGATCCCAACAAACTGAGGCTGCTGTTGCCTATCAGCCAATGCAGGCTGAGAGACTCAATGCTGAGAAGTACGCATGTTCATGATGAAAAACAGTGCATTGGGAGGACGCTGCAAACTAAATTACCCTCCCCATCTGACCCTGTCCTTAGGTTTTTATGGCCTGAACTGGCACCAAAGAAACTCCTTGAAAATAACACATTCCTTGTCCATTCAGTGGTTAATGATGCTTAAAAAAATCACAGTTTGTGACTGTGACCTAAATTATGCCAGAAGCTGTAAAACCCTGGTTTCTTTAAATTCAAATATGACCCACATACTTTAAAACTACTACACTGACCCTATAGTACTATTGCCGAGTGTGCATGTACACACACACACACACACACACACACACACACATGGGCGCGCGCGTGTGTGTGTGTGTGTGTGCGTGCATGCGCGCACACACACACACACACACACACACGGCATTAAATGACTCAATAAAAGAAATGGTATTTTTCAGACTTCCATGTTAAAGAACAGGCTCATGAAAGAGATGTAAGTGAGCTTTAAGCCAAACACTTGTTTGGCTTTGCTGCAGCAGGCTGCAGGAATGTAAACTTTTTTTTTTTCTTCAATGACTTCAGCTCCTAATTTGAAAGCTAGGATTTTTAGGAGTGAGCAAGAGACTATATTTGGCCAAAAAATTCTGCTGGCTCTCCTTAGCCAATCTGCACATTCAAAACAATACTTCTTTATCAAAAAAACAATAGTCTGTTTTATTCACAGCACATGTAGAAGTTGGAACATCGACGAAATTCCACTTTCTTCTCTCACAGTGTGTCTGTAACCGGCTAATGAGCTGCAACAGAGGCTGGCCTTCATTTTCAGCAAATTAAGTTCATCCCTCACAGGAATTGCGGTCTAGCTGTGGCACCGCTCCTAGGTATGGGTGGGATTTGTTTCTCCTACCAGTGTAGGTTAGCCACATGGGTACGTGCTGTCCCACCACACAACCAATTCTCTCTATAATAACCAGTCTAAGTAGCCTTTTACCCCACAAAAGTAGATCCCATTTAATTTACTTTGTGTGTAGAGCACTCCCCCTCCAACCGCATCATTGGCACAGTCTGATATTTATACAACTTTTTATTTTAAACTATTTATTTAGAGTTGAGACTTCAGTAGCACTGCCTGTCAGAGGCAGCAAGCATGCCCAGATGCAGGATCCCCAGAATGGAAGAGGGGAAGGTGATGTGTTCTCCTGGCTTGTCTTCTCCAGTGTGCATGTACTCACAACTCGCAGGGGAGCAAAGAGAGATGAAATGTTTGCCAGTCCAATGCGGCAGACCTAGTGCTGCTAGGATATTGAATGTTGATGAGAGATTAAAAAGGAGCGAGTATGGTCAATGTTTCCCATATTTCTTTGACAAAACACTCCACCCAGCCTGTTATATGACAATGAATTTTAAGTTCAGAGGTGATAGAGTTGTTAGGACCTCTTCATACACAGTGAAGAAATGAAAGAAATCTCCGTTTAGATAGAAACTTGCAGCAGAGCAAAAGGAGATATCTGCTTTGGGGCCTTACAACCCTTTATATATTTAAATAAAACTCTGCTTTTTCTTGCCCAACTTTTAAAATGAGAGAAGGGTGTACATTTAAAAATAGACACTTAGCTACACAATGTAGCACTGATTTACTTTTCCATTTGGATAATGACACTGAATCTTGTGCACCCTCCTGATGTGTGAAGAGTGTGTCTACCTGTAACGTCTTTCTTGCAGTCCTTGGTCCTCTAACTTTCCCCTCCTGGTGAAAGTCTCCCTGTCTTCAAGACTGGGCTTGTGTGTTAGCTCTTTATGGAGAAATCCTTTGTGCTCCTGAAGAAGAACATGGCTTTGCAGTAGAATGAGACAGTTGAGAAAAGAGAGGTTACCCTCTGGAGAGTGTCAGAAAAAGGCTCCAAACAAGGCTGGGAAGGGTGAAGAAGCAGCGGAGAGCAGCGAGAGAGCAGGCCCGGGACGAGGTTGCTTCCAGGGAGGACACACTGGCCAGCGCAGAGGAGGGGCTGGAGGGGGGCCGGAGTGACCTCTGATTCTCTGCCCGATTTTCACTCCAGAGTCCCCTAACTTTTAAGCTCCTGGAAGTCAGAGACAATTGAGGGAGGAGGCAAAGATCTTACTTCTGCCACACTGAGAGCTTGGATGTTTAATAAAAATTAAATAGGCATGGAGAAAAATGAAATTACGTATAGAAACGCTTGTGCTTCCTCACGGTCACGCTCCTGCGTCAGAGAGAGCGCAACACACACCAGGCACACGGGAAGCCAGGAGAGTGAAGGGACCCGGAGAACCAGCGTGGCCGCCGCGATGGCTCCAGGTCTGCGATCCGCCTGCTCTCCTGGGCCAGAGCGAAGGCCTGCCTCACCGCCTGCTGCTCGCCAGCTTGGCCTGTTTACTCCTGTGGTTTCCCACATTCCAAAACAACGCGGCAGTTCTTGAAATTACTCTTCAGCGTTTCCCGGAGTGTCTCTCCCGCCCACCCGGCCTACACGGCTCCGCCTTGGTACCGTGTGTGCGCCAGCTGCTGCCGTGCCTGGTGTCACTGAGCTCCGCGGTGCGTCCACCCCAGAGGCGGGAAGGGGAGCCGGACAGCGCCGGAGCCTGGCTGCCTTCCAGAACCGCACTGTGGCTCAGCCTGCCTTGTACTTAGGTGAGGTCTGTTTGCTCCACAGCTTTGTAGTGGAGAAAGGGGCCTAGAACGGTTACAGACTATAAAGTAAAAGCAGAATGCCGGGTCTGTGGGCCGCAAACTTCCCTTTTCCCAATTAAGCAGCGCGAGCCTTGAGAGGATGTTCCGCGTGCGCACGACCCCCTCGGCTCACTTTCCCGCCTTCTCTGTTTCAGGCACCTGTAGGCCGCCTCGGACACACTCCATGCAGGACAGCGAGGTGGCCTGCTGTGTTTTCCCCTTGAAGCTTGCAAGGCCTTTGCCAGGTGCGGTGTGCAGGGCGCAGACGTGAGTCTCAACTTCTTGTGGGTCATAGCATATGATGTAAATGGTTGTCACATATATTTGAATTGTAATAAAATTAAGTGCTGATATTGTTCTAATGACATTACACAGCAGACAGAACACACTTAGGAAAGAGCCAACTGCTGTCCTCCACACCGCCCTTCTTCGCTTACCTCCCCCTTCAAATATTCTGATTGAAAGCAGCAGAAAACCCCATTCAAACTGGCCCTGACAGGTGGTGAACTCTAAGTAACTCTCTTCTGTCCCTGAAACTTGACTTCTTTTCTCTCCACTCAACCTTCCATAGCCTCGAAAAGCAATGAGACGGTGGCCGGCAGAGAGCCTCAGGGCGCCATTTTCCTGTCCAAGGCCTACTGACACAAGGTAACTACTGAAGTACTTTCTTTCTCCCAGGAGCCTTCAGCAAATCCATGCTTAGATTTCATCTGTCCAGTTATGAAACTCACATCACATATGTGAAGTAGGTATCTCTCCTCCAAACTTCTCTGTCTGCCCTCTATTTGGCTGAGGTAGAAAACTGGGAATGGGGTTGATGTCACGTGCGTGAACCTGGTTGAGAGCATAGCGAAGAACACGCCTGGGCCACACTGACTCCAGATGCTGCTACCTAATCACTCTCACTTAATCGATCAATTGAAACCAGGTAGGTCAGTGAGAAGAAACTGGCCCAGCTGCATTCGAGCTGTGACATTGCTGGTTTCTACAGGTGTCATTCCAGTGCATTTGTTTAACCTCTCAGAAACCTCATTTTCTTGTAAGAAGTGAGGGAGAGAGTATTAAAGCCTGACAGTATTAAAGCTTACTGAAACTGGTCCGAATGCTGGGCACCACTGTTGCTGTTATGAGTTACAGAAAGAGAATGGTAATCAGAAGATTCACTTAAAAGGGCTTGGAGTATATCAGAATCTTCATTTCTTCAGAAGCAAAAGCCTGATGATTTGAAATGAATAAGAATCACTAATATTAAGTGACAATAGAGGAAACGAATATAAAATGATATGGGAAGTTGCATCTTCCAACATATTCCTACAAAATGTCTTTTTTTCCTTTTTGGATAGATACTTCTAAAGTTAAGTGCTTCCTATGAACCACTAGAACTATACCTGGCCCTTATAGTGCCGCTCTCTCCTTTAACTTAATCTTCACACCTTTTCTAAGACCAGCCAGGGTCAAACTGGCCCCATCTGTTCCATTCTACTTCTTTCATAATCACTCCAATCCCAGGACACCAAACATTCAGATATTCTCTGTCGTCCATCTACATGGTTATCAGGCTTTCTGCCTGAACCTTGATTCTGTATCCACCTTATTTCTTTTCTCTGGCAGGCGAGTATCATCCAAGCTACCGCCAGGCTCCAACTGAGTCCCTCCTCATTTGTAAAATGCTACCCAGCAGTGAGCCTGCCATTGCTTTTGGCAAGAATCTGTTTCTTTCCTCTTTCTTTTCTTCTTTCGCTTGTTCTTTGTTGTTGCTTTTCTTCTTTGGTAATGCCAATAAAGAACATAAAAGAACTAAAAATACTGAAATCTTTAGCATGAACTAGACAAACATAAATAATGGTGAATCAGATGGAATGAAAAGATAAATATTAGAAGATTCTGAGATAGACCTTTTAGCAGCTAATGTTCAGACTTAACTCTAACCTTTATAGCAGCTCAAGAAATAAAGCTAGTGTTGTTTTAGGTGGTTGCTAACTCAAAATTTTAAAATAATTAATTCTGGATTTAGCACTCATGTTTGAAAAATCTGAAATCAGTACACAATAAGAAAGGTTTGCAAGGGTGTGCTAAAAAGTTTTTAGAAGTACACGTATTAGTAACACATAAATAAAAATACTATGGAGTGAAAACATTTTTTGGCATGATGCATATACATACTAAACCCTCAGCTGATTAAAATATAGTTAATTTTATTCATTTGCTAGTTAAATTTTTCCTTTCTTCATTTAAATAGGAAGAAATCAAACACAAGAGAAAAAACACATTGTAGGGTGAAAGAAACCTACACTTCCTGCTTCACCAAATGCCATGCTGTGGTCTTGCATGTGTGTGGGGATGTGCATTATGGGTGTGCATGTGTAGAGGGGGTATTATTTGTGCTGCAGAAACTTTCTTCTTTGTGCCAGTTATGTAACATTGACTTCCCTCACACAGTGATTTGGATGTGTCTGGAAAGCAGCTCCATTATTTTTTTCTATAGCTATTCTGGTTCTCTTATAAATTTAGAGTCCTATGCATTTTAAAATTCAGTCCAATCCAATAATGAAAGCCATCCTTTTAGGTAATGTTGTCAGTGTAGGAAAACAGCCTTCGTCTCCCAGATTTCTCAGCCTTCTGTCCACTTCTGGGCGCTCTGTCAACTTGGTGTCTGAGGGTGTTCATAGGTGTGGAGTGGTGAGGAAGACCTGGCGTTCTCTATGGCGGGCTCCAGTTGATCCCTGTCTCTCAGGGTGATGTCTTCTGTCCATTGGCCTGGTAGGCAGTGCAGTGGATATGGGGACCTTCCATCTTGGCATGATCCACTTGACTTCAAATTAGCTCAGTGCTACAGAGTTTCTGCTCTTTTTCTGTTGAACCACCAGGTAGAAAGCCCGCACTGAACCTCTTCATGCAGACACCTTGTTTTCTAGCTGTAGACACATGCTGCTTTGGGTGCCAAGGAATGTAGTGTTGTGGGAACTCCTGGTTTCTTTCTAGGGTGTAGCAAATGAAGAGGAGCCTGGGAATGCCATTCCTCAAGGCTGAAAGACGCGATCTCAAGAGGTGCGTGGAAGGTCACAGGCTGTATCACGTATAGAATTTGAGGTTGCTCTCTCTTTGAGCTTCCTGGACTCAACCGCTCAGAAGGGTGAAAGTGAGAAAGGGGAGTGGAGATGGGCTGTGAGGTAGTTTTTCTCAGTCTACCATCTTAACTCCTAGAAACTAGGGCTGTTCTCTTTGCTCTTTGTACTAAGCTCTTTTACCACACAGCAGCAACCTCATGACCTAGAGAAGTTAGTGGTAAGAATCGTCTTCTCCTGAAGAAAATTTGACATGTGAGTCTCCAGGCTCATCCTTGGAAAGTGAGGTAGACCCTCAAAGAGCTTAGCAAATCTACTCATTCACCACAACGCTTTGATTTCAAGCTAAATAATTATCATCTCCTGATCCAGGGCAATAACATTTCTGGGTTGGCCTTAGAAAAAAGAAGTATGATTTAGAAAATGTCACTAATACATTGGCTGAATGTTTCCCAAATACTTTCCTGGGCAGTTAAATATGCAGAGTTAAAAGTCTAGAAATCTGTGTGGCTGCCTGTGCAGTTTGCACTCTGCAGCTTCCGGTAAAATTAACGTGAAAATTGCTTTGTAATCCACTTTGTCTGGCAAGTTGAAAAGGTGGAGAGCTTGTTTTATTGTGAACTAAAAGTGGGTACCAACTAGTGGATTATATTTAGTATACTGCCTGTTTACAGACCAGAAATCATTACAGCCGTCATGACAAAAACAGACCAACACTTCTTTCATCGATATATAATGAATGAACAAAAAAGCACCTTTTATAGTGTGAGGTTCCTGAGCAGATTTTTAAATTGGCATTTAAAAAAATTGTTTAAGTGTTTTCTCAGAGAAATAGTTTTAGTCTATTTATTTTGTGAATGCCATGGTGTAAAGTTTTATGTGATAGCAAAAGAAACTCTGTTATTTACATTTTCCTCCCATTATATTTCACTAACTGGGGCAGGCCTTGTCAAAGAGTGATTAAAATTATGGTACTGCAAAAAGTATACCTAGAACACCATGCAAATTCTTAATGAAGTCTTTGCATTTATTTTTTGTGAAGAACTAATTCCTTTGTGGAGAAAACTGATAATTACATGTATTGAATTAGATATCTGTGAAAGAATGGTGTATTTCTCACTATTACATTACATTACATCTCAGTCTTGATATTCCGTTCTAATTATGAGACAAAATTTATCCCAAATTCAAAATTCATCATAAAAAGAAACACGTAATGACCATATTTCCTAAAATAGTCTCGGAAATTATGGGCACATTTATTCGCGTTAAAGTGAGGTTTACATTTTAATTTAGAGGATAGCTCTGGAATGCTTTTCTGAATAATTTTATTTTAAGGACAGTTTGTAAGAACAGATAAAGCCAAAGAAAATTATATCATGAACTCTTCTCTTCTTCTCTCCTATATCCCTGGGAAAGCCTAAATTGAGAAACTTTTTATTATATTCATAAAAAATTTAATTCAAATATATATGCATATGTATGTATATATATAATATATATATGATTTCACAAAATGAATGGAAAAATGATGACAATACTGATTTTTACTCCTTTTTCAACAATTTTGAATGTAGCTGTCATTGCTGTGAAAGAACAATTTGTGATTTTTTTTCTTAAGAGATGCCCATTTCTTTCTTCTTATAAACCCAGAAATTCAAATGTGATATAATATTCTCACCCATATAAGATTATTATAAGATAATATTATTCTAGAAATTTTTTTGGTGACCAAATCATGAAAATTAAACTTTAAAGATAATTCTGAAGTATTAGCTCTTTTCTGAGAAGTGATTTTGATAAAACCTCTGGAGGAATTTGACTTGAGGAATTAGGCACATTTGCAGTAGTAGGTAGAGGCTTACTAAAATTTACACTTAAAAATGCTACTTAGAATTATTTTAATGTCAGAACTATGTCATTAATTCTGGAACTTTTCATTTTAAAAAAATTTGTTTGCTGTTGCAGACCATTGTAATTATTTCTATGTATGGAAACTATTGCTTAAATCTGAGATTTGTAGAAACCATACTAGGGTCTGATAACATTACTTAATTCTTCTTGTTTTTTGTGAGATAATGTACAATTTAGCATCTAAAACTACAAATATATTTCATTGTCAAAAGTGTTTCCATAAATACGGGCAAAGAACACATTTTGAAATGTGACTTTGCATGATTTTCTTCTTAAAAGCATTTCAAAATTGAACATGTGAACATGAAGGTCTTTTTTTTTTAAAGGTATTATCCTTAGGAGACCCAACAGGAAATTAGTTAATGTGATTTTTAATTTGTCTTAAGGCCTCTGGAAAGAAACTGGCTCTCCAGAATGTACATGATTGAACCTCATACAAAAATAAATATCTCCCCCTTGGAATTCAAATTGTATCTAGTAGTACTATTTTTACACCTCTGACTAGGAAACGAAATACCTCTAAATTTAGTGCTTTGGAATTTTATTTCCACTAAAAATTTCTTCAGATATGTGAATACCATAGTAACAGCTTTGCCAGCTGATACTTCATTACAGTTTCCCGATAAGAACTTCACTCAAGACAGTTCCTTTGGGATAACTGAGATTGAAAATCGATTTTGATAACATTAGAACAAATTTAAAAACAAAACAAAACAAATCAGAGAAAGCATACATAGTACAGATCGATTTCCCCCCAAAAGTTTTGCTTTTGCTTTTTGATTTTTTAAATCAAAATCTAAATAATATTTTTGAAACTTTTCCTTATGTTATTTTATATTTTTATTAGATTTCCTCCCTTTGGAAAAGAATAAATCTTTTGTCAGAAATATGAAACATTGAGCTGAATTTATTAATGGCCTTCAAAAAGTCTTTAGTGTGTTTTATTACAAAACCTACAGGTAAGTCACATGAGTGTGAAAAGATAAATGCAATAAATCTATTTTAATAAGAAACTAATAATCAGTTCATTATTTTCAAGAACATCATTGCATTTTGCAAAAACCTGTAGTACACTAGACTGAGCTCTGATCATCTCGGAAAGAAGTCTGTCAAAATAAATCAGGCTGATAACTGATTAGCAGAACGTGTAGTCTGTCATTTTTAAATATGGGCCCAATTTCTTCACATAAATCTTACCTTTGAAATTTTCAAGGGGAAAATTTATTTTGGGCACATTGGCCATGAATATCAGTTGACATTTATACAGTGCACAGAATTTATACTGTGGGTTAGGATGTCGGCCATAATTCTAGGCTGATAGTTTGTAAAGGGAAGATTCCATTTTGTACTGTTTATAAAATGTTACTCTGCAGTACTGCGCTCCAAGACTAACAAAGTCTATCCGAGTATAGTCAGGCACTGCAGTTTAACTTATTGCATTCATTAAACTAGGCTTAGATTGTCCTAATTATATGTTATCAACAATTAAGAAATGGATCACATGCCACAGACTGGCTAAAACATTCTGTATTCCTGGCTGGGTGCCAGGGAAGGTGTCAAGTTCCATTCTACCTTGTCATCAGCTGTGTCTCTGCTTTTGCAGCACAAGCAGCAGCTGTGCTAGACAAAATAATCTAAATTCTCACATGTACTTTTCCTTTAGGAAACAGCTCGCACTGAATTGCATTGCTGGTGTGAATAGAGCTACACCTGAGTGAGTTTGTGCTGAAAATGTAGTTTATGCAAATATAAGTTTTAACTGATATCATCTTTCGAGACTTTCCAATGCATTTGTCCTATCAAAATAGCGGTCTTGCTTTTCATGCTGAAATTATTACCAAATGGATTCTGTGGGCAGCAAAATACTCTCTGCTCATTCTGCAGTGATTTTCCTATCCCTCAAATTACATAATTTTATAGGTGCTCTGTTTCAAAGGAAAACAATCTTTATTGATCCAAGCAGTCAGAATTCATCGGGAATCTCTGATCTCAAAACTCCTGGCAAAATCTTTTATTCAGAACACTCATGTGCCAGACGTTCAGCACTTCACACACCCGTGCAGGGTGTTGAGGTTTTCAAACATCCTGATTGTTCAATCTAGTCTGGCCTCTGAAAGCAGAGATTCGGCAAGTCTCCCCCCCCCGATCAGAGGCACCCTGGCCAAGGCTATGAAAAGCAAAATTGAACCTGGCTTTTGCTTCCGATTGTCATCTTTGTTCTGAATAAAGTAAAAGCGGATTTCAGAAGTTGTTCTCCATTCCAAGCGTCCGAGACAGGATTCTGAAGCGGTAGGTGTGTGCGGCAGGCAGCAGGTGAGGAGAGGGTGCTGCCCTGAGTCAGGAACTCGGACCGCCAGGCCCTTTGCTCCTCAGGAAAATTCTGTGTCAAGGAGAGCTTGTGCTCACGCGGGCTCTATGGAGCTTGTGTGCTTGTTGCCATGGATTTCCAGCCTCCAATGTACTTGCTTATTAAAAGCTTTGCTGCTTCCTACATAATCAAGGAAGGGGTCATGCCAAGTTTTTAATTAGAAGAAGATATCAAAGAGGTTCAAGAGACCCCAGCAAGGCCTCTCATTTGCATACAACTTGTCCTGGGCCCTTTTGGAATGGCGTCTGCTATGACCGTTTCTTGCTAAGCCATTAACTTTACAAATTTTGCTTCACACTAGGAAAGCTCTGCCGTCCTTTAGAATTATAGAAATGGGCCAGGAAACTTCTTTTCCAAAACCAGCTTTCCAGAACAGTGTACTTTGATTTCACAATTTTTTTTCTTTCTTTCTTTTTTTTTTTTGCCCTTGGATTGGATGGTCTCTCCAGGGACTCTGACATTTCCCTTTAGGAGAGAGTCCTCCCTGTTTGATCAGGAAATGTACTGAGCCCTCTGCTCAAGAATCAGCCAGACAAATAGTCTCATTGTCTATCTGATATCCTCTCTGTCTCTCTGTGTCTGTCTCTCTATCTTTCTCATCTCTACTCTCAGGTCTTGGCTTATTACTATGCACCAGACATGTCAATAATCACTTGTTTGGGTCTCTGTGTGACAAAATCTTTGTTTAGGCCCTTGCTGCTGATGAGTTTGCTGGATTTGGTCATCCATATGTAGACACTTGGAGTGGTCTGCCCTCTGAAGATACTTTTGACAGCTGCGATTTTTAAATTTTTGTGGAACTCTGCAAGAGATGTTCAGCATGGAACTATTTTAACAACATATTTTCTCCTCAGCTTACATTTCTGCTGACAGTTTTGTTGTTGTTGTTGTCAGAAATGCTACCCACTTGTATACCTCTTTATTATCTATTGCTGATTTTCTTAGAACTTTTTTCTTTTGAAGCAAACTCTTTTCCTTTCTTCCATCAGTTTCCCCCACTTTGTGCTCTTTCATGTTACCATTTAAGCACAGGATAAACTCCTGGGACAGCTGCTTTCCCTGACCTCTTTGGACTGTGGACCGTGTCGCCAACTGGCAGGGTGTGGTACCCCGGGCCTTCCAAGAGACTTGCTTCCAGTGGAAATAATGCAGAAATATCTTTGAGTTAGAATTTTCATCCTGACAGAAGAGAATTCTAGTAATTTTAAGCTTTGTAAAGTGCATTCACCGGATGATGGAAGTGATGATTAAAATTCTAAGTTTTAAAATCAGTCTTTCCCACGTTGAAATGCGAATACATGACTCAGACATTGGCCACTGGTTAAAACCAACATCAGAAAGAATCCCTGGGCAGTCATTTGGTCCTCACAGAAGCTCTGCTTAGTAGAGGGCCTTGTCTTTTCTGCAAAAACTCCAGCAGGAGCATTTTTATTTTTTTTCTTGTCTATTGTCTGATAGCTTATATAGCTGCTAAATTATTTTTATCTAAATCCTATTCTCTCATTAGCTTCCCCCTCCATGAACACATATACATAAAAGTAAAATGTTTTTAGTATAGTAGGAAGTATATTTTGGTTTCTCTGTGTCACTTGGTGAAATAATATTCTTTTTGATCATAGAAGTAAGGGTTAGTTTATTCTTTGCTTCCAAATACTAGGGCTACAATCACTTCAGAGTGTACTAGTGCTGAGACATTTCTATTTTTGGTTTAAGAGCCCAGTGAGTCCTTTTTGCCACTTCCACGGTTCTCCATTGCATCAGCGACCTTCTGTTCAGCTGCCATGTGTGAGCACTCGGAGGGTGTGTGGTAGCTTCCTTGGGGCCTTCTTGCTCAAGGGAGACACTTAGGACACACAGAGGCCCTTTTATGCTCTGCAGCCGGGAGGACAAATCACTGAAATCCTCTTAGATATTAGAGGGGAGTTGCAGGAGCTATTCTGAAATCTCAAAAGGACTAACAAAGTTCATCCCATTTGTCATTGAAATTTGACAGTGATGTAGAACAAAACCTTTCCGCAGTGGGGGCTGGCTGCACTGAATTCCTTTTGCAACAAGGAAATTAGGTCAGAAGAAATTTAGGTCAACACCTTACAGAGATGCCCCCATGCCTGAAAGGAGCCAAGAGAACTTAAAATGTTACACACAGAAAGGTATTGTTTTTATATCTAATTTGAAAAGTGGTACCTTCCAAAGCTTAGTGTGATATAAATTCAGCTATGATTCAGCAAAGAAAATATCTCTCGCATCACAAGCACAGCTCTTGAAAAATCCAAGTGCTATCCTGAGGTGCTTCTATCCAAATCCGGATGACCCAGTTTAATCGTGCAATTCAAGAAATATTTATCAAACCTTCATTATGTGCAGTGAGCCTACTAGATAATGGAAAGGTTACAGAGATTAATAAGAACCCTCCTCCTAGCAACCCTCCTTTATCATGACAAAACTTACAAACGAGAGTAGAGGAGAAGGCTAGGGGTAAATGAAAGCAGCGGTCTAGGCAATACACACTGCAATCGTCACTTTTTCTGTCATGCACTGAATGATGTCCTACTGTGTGTCAAAGGTGTGACAAATGGTGAAATGTCTCAGCAGTGATACAGTCCGCTTTGACTGGAGCCCTAAATCAAAGCAGCTCTGGATAAAGAGGAAAAAGGGATCAGGTCAGTGTGGACCAGGCAAAAAGAACCAGGTTTTCGAGCTGCCTAGGAAAAAAAAGGGCAACTTAATTGAATTTGAAATGAATGTAATTTCAGCAGATGGCAACTTCTAAGAGACCCACGAGTGGGAATGGTAGAAAGAAAGGCAGAGTGGCCACCTGGAGTAGTAGAGGCTGCGGCTGAGAATGCTACATGCAAAGACAAAAGAGTAGAGGAGAGTATGCTGTTGGGAGTACAACTAATACTAATACTAATACATGAAAACATACTTAGAGTTTTGGGCTTGGTTATTTCCCCAGGCTAATCGTGCACAGTACCATACTTTCTTGAGTTGCTAGGTAGCTGTAGCGGAGCAGCAACTCCCAGGTGTGATGTGATCTTAAAGGTGAGTAACCAGTGCACCATCTTGTCAGCCAGTAGGTTAGGTGCATTTTCAGTTGGATGCTAATCCTCACGTGCCCTCCAGAATGGACTAATAAACACTGGGCAGAGTCAAAAAAGCAGTCCTGGTGAATCTGGGCAGGTCTGACATATAGGCCAAGGAGACCTGCTCTGATGGGCAGCAAAAACTGATAGATTAGCAGCCCAGATGGAATAGAAAGGAAAAGAAGAAAGTGTACCTGTCTTAAAGAGCTCCTGTCTATGAGCAGGTCCATCTTTTGCTGCTGCTGTTACTTTCAGATAACAGTCACCTGCCTCCAATGTTCTTCCAATGGAGGTCATCGCTTGGCCTTTGACCTTGGCTGGTGCTGCACCCTTGACCTTGGCTGAGCACCTACTGGTGTCTTCCATCTCTGATCTCCCCGACAGCCACTGTGGACTCTCCACCTCTATTCCTATAAGTCTCCTTAATAAACCCCCTACCATACTTACACATGTATTTTCTCTTGATTCCTATCCTCTGGAAAACCATAAAGGACCATACAGTCCATTTCAACCACATTGAGTATGGGAGACAGAAACTGAAGTAGAGATGCTCCTTAGGGTAGGGTTACATTTCCACAGATCCTGGGTAAATTGAGAATATCAACTGTTGGCAACTGAAAATGCACCTAACCTACTGGCTGACAAGATGGTGCACTGGTTACTCACCTTTAAGATCACATCACACCTGGGAGCTGCTGCTCCGCTACGGCTACCTAGCAACTCAAGAAAGTATGGTACTGTGCACGATTAGCCTGGGGAAATAACCAAGCCCAAAACTCTAAGTATGTTTTCATGTCATCATACATGTTAGAAACCATTAATTGGACTGTCACAAACTGGGGAACCTCTATAATTAGAAAAGGTTAAGTTGGAATTTATTCAGATGCACTTCAGAGGTCAGGCTGAGCACAGCCATGCGTGGTACTATAGAAAGGGCTCCAGTGATGCAGGCAGTGCTTCTGATGAGGCAGCTATGATGACTAAAAGCCAGCAGCTTTGCCCCCTGAATCCTCATCCAATGTTCCAGAATGTCTCTACAGGAACTACCTTAACCAGTGTCTCTACTGCAAAGGTAGAATCTATTTTATAAAAGAAGCAAGCTAGATTTTACTAAATGTACTTGTAAAAATATCCTTACTGAAGTCTAATTTGGTGTCTGGCCAGTTTAAACACACAAAAGAGAGAAATATAACAAAATGAGCACGGTCTTTTATTTTCATTGGTTATGTGACCACCTTCTCACTCCACACATCAGTTCTCAGAGTCTGCTTTCAGCAGTGGAAATTTCATTATCACATCTAATTCTGGTTTGGTAGCACATTAAACTTTCAAACAGTTAATGACTGCTTTTCTTTCTGTTCGGCTTTACCTTTCATAAAAGCACCGGCAAGAGGCAAGAAGTGACAGTAAGACTGAATTATGAACTTTCAAAAGTGGAGAACAAGTAAGTACTTGTGCCGTGAAAGCCACGCTCTCTGCCCTTGATTAACTAACTGTTTGCAATAGGTCGGCTGGCGCTGAGCGCTGTGGACCGCGA
Organism: Petromus typicus; assembly: GCA_004026965.1. Taxonomy (NCBI): domain Eukaryota; kingdom Metazoa; phylum Chordata; class Mammalia; order Rodentia; family Petromuridae; genus Petromus; species Petromus typicus. The sequence goes on along the minus strand of PVIR01014944.1, from coordinate 6,128 downwards.
GGTGACCATTGCGTGGGTGAGCAGAGAGAGTCACAAGGAGAGGGCACATGTGGCCTTTCTCTTAGGTGCTTATTAAACACACTGAGATGACCCAAACTCTCACCTAATAAAATGGCTTATTTCTTAGACTCATTTCCAGTATCTTCTGTAGATCGTGATATTAACAAAAACAAAGCAGCATTTGTCTTGAAGGATACAGCTGAGTTCTATTTACCTTGACAACTTCTTTGGGACAGCACCAAACAGGTCTTTCTGAGTGAGTTTTTGATGCCGGAAATAAGCTTTTGTGTGTGTGGAAAGGGGCTAGAAGGAGGTTGTGCACATGTGGGTATGTAAGTATGTGTGTATGTGTACCTCTTTTAGATGATATGTATCTGTATGCACAGAATTTAATGATAGAAATACCAAGAAAAAAGCTAACAGTAATTGACCTCTTAATGTATTTTCTTTCTGGAGGTAGATACTTATATCTTTCTATTTTTGGATGAAATTAAGTCTCAGAGAAACAAGTTGTAGGTCAGACAGTCTGCCCGTGTACAAAGTTAGAGTATTGGGTTGTAGTGGGGCCTCACCAAAGCCTGGAGCCCAGGACATAGTCCTGTGGTTTCTCTTTAGTGTCTCACTTCTTATCTTCCTCTCATTCTTCTACTTACTGACTTGCAGCAAAATACTTCCCAAAGGAAACACAACAAAGTAACACAATCACTTAAAACTATTGAACAGATACCATATTGCCAAATGAAGAACAAGGGAAGAAAGAAAATACGTGAGGCTTTTCATAGCAGGATTCATAGCAGCAATACGTGCTAAGGAGAGGAATGGGAATGGTCATTCAACTCCAAAGCACTTACACAGTGATGATCCCAGAGCAGCCCTGCTGTAGTTTTATGCAGTTTGCATCTTGTGATGTCCTTTGTTTAGGGTCTTCGGTAGAGGGCCCTGGTGCTCCAGTTAGTTGTCCACTTTATCACTGTAACCACATATTCAAGTGTATGCACTCTTCATGCACAGGCATCTCAGCAAAGACAAAATCCTGAAAAGACGGGCCACACCTCAGACTGCATGTCTGCCCTCACTGGAAGGATAACCTGGCATTTGTAAGATGCACTATCAAGTCAGAAGGCTGAGCTAAAAGACTATCTTGAGGATCCTCACGTGTACTACAGTCACACTGGAGCACAAGTTCTCTGTGTGTATCTTGCAACACCAAGTTATGTGTATACAAGTTGTTCATTGTATAGCTTATACACCCTGTTCTATGTGAGATGGTTATCATTTGTTTCTAATTTTTCACTGTTGTTTACCAAAAAGCCTTTTTTTTTGGTACTAATACAAATGGCAATGATTTCACCGTTTTACATATTTTTTGTTTAGTCTTAACAGGCTCAGGGTGTAGAGTCTATGCCTTTGACAATATTTGTAATCACAAGTTGATGCAGTGGTGCGCCTTGGTTGGGTAAGGTGACCCAGGCATGGGAATGTTCTGAAGAGGATCTGGCAGAGCAGAATCTCCTAGAGGGGCAGCAACTAAGACGCAGGCCGGATGTGAGTTTCAAAAGTTCTCTGTCTTGGGCCGGGGATTTAGCTCAGTGGTTGCGGCGCCTGTCTTGCAAGTGCAAGGACCTGGGTTCGATCCCTGGTTAACCACATACCATACTGGGTGTGGAGACTCATGCCCAGCAGCAACCAGTACCACATACCACAGTGCCGGGCGTGGTAGCTCACGCCTGTAATCCCAGCATTTGGGAGGCAGAGACAGGAGGATTGCTGTGATGTGAGTTGGAGGCTGAGCTCAGGGCCAGCCTGAACCACAAAGTGAGACCCTGTCTCAAAAAACCTGAAAAAAAAAAAAAAAAAAAAAGTTCTCTGTCTTGCTTATTGTTTGTAAAGAAAAAAGTAAACTTCAGTTTTCTTTTGTTTGATTGTGCACAATAATGTTCCGAGAGAATATAAGATTGCTTTCTCTCTTGTCTGCCTTGATATATATACTCGATAGGGAATCATAATGATAGGAAATATTGTTTTTCTCCTTTATTAAATTTAATTTAATATCAACTTGCTGTTTGCAAAAACATAACAAAAATGAGTTTTACTAGCTTGATTTGTTTTTATAAAAATACTGTCAATTCAACAAAACTGAAAGTAAGATCAAAATATTACCATATCCATTTAGAATCTAACATTCTCCAGTAAATCAGAGAATTAGCCGCCATAAAAACCACTAAGCAAACTAGGTCACAGATAACAAGGTAGCAATTAAAATGACTATATCAATTATTTGGTTAAGTTATTTCCTAATATTTCACTCTGTAGGATCTTTTATATAAGACCTCCATTTAATACTGTATTATAAAGAGAAAACTATTTTTTAACATTGAAAACTATTTATAGAATAATTTAAGATCTGACGAATGGCAAAAAGGCAGTTATTAAAAGAGAGGTGGAGGAAATTACCAGAGAACTCTCATTTAGATCTCTTCAACTAAAATCACTAAATTATAGTTGATGTGGTAAAGAAATTTAATATGTGACCTAAAGAACATCATTTGGAACATTTTAATTTTCCTTATCTCTGTTCTAGGAAATATGTTTCCTTCAGTAGTTGATTTCTTGCTATACTTTATATCAGTGTTGTTTTTTTCCATTGTTGTATCTTCCTTTCTTAAGCCTAGATTAACCTATTAATTTCGAACCTGTATCCTTCACAGTGTGCTAGGAAACCAAGCCTAAGTAACCAGAGACTTGCATAAATAATGTTATCGTGTATGTTCTGTTTGTTTAACTCTCCTGCTTTACTCTTTGTAATTGAATTTCTGCACCCTCCCTAAAGGCAAAAAGCATGTAGTTGGAATTGTACTATAATGCCTTAAAATGAATTGTTCATGACTTTCTAGCAATGCTGAATTTCTTTCTCGCTTCTGGAACCATTTCCTCTGAGATTAGGGGCATTGGTTTGGGTACAGAATGCACGTCAACAGAGTAGGGGCTCACGATGCACTGAAGAGCTGAAGGAGAGCCTACCAACTTAGTGGGTCCTCAGGACACTGGGGCTCACTGGAATCTATTTTCCAGAAGATGTTAAGGAAAACGTCTTTGGTCCGATTCCATGATTTCATACTGAGAATATAGATTTGGTTCTTCCCCTCATGTAGTTTACCTCATTTGGGAACGAGATGGCTACACAGAAAGCCAGAGTTGGAAGCGTGTGGTGCTCATACTCAGTGAGCACAGGGGGCAGCTTCTCACAGATGGGCATGGGGAAGGGAGGGCGAAGCTAAGGGCAGCTCTCTGGAGGAGACCTTGCCTCCAGCCTCAAAGAGTGGATGGTAGTTTGGTGCTTAAACCATGGGAGAGACTGAACACAGGGGAAGGAAGGATGCCGAGGAGGAGAGGGTGATAGAGACAAATGCAGAGAGGAAGAACTTCAAGCAATGCTTTCTTCTTGCACTACCTAACAACGTTCTTTGATTTGAGAACATATTCAATGAGTAATAAGCAATTCAGAACTATCTTAACTCCTCTTGTCATTTTCTGCTGCAAACGAAAAGGATGGGCTAGAATATCTCTGAGGTTTATTCAGAGCTCTGATATTATGTGATTTATATATTTAATTAACCGGAAGGAAGAAGCCCTTACAGTGTTTGCTATTAATAAATGGATATTATCTTTAGAAAAACAATAGAACCAGTTTGTTTTAGACAGTATTTGTAATCAGAATATTGAGCTATACACATCTTTTCCTCCCTTTCGTCTGCGTGGAGTCAGTTTGGTTGCACAGGGTGTTGATCCCAAGAAAACATCTCTGCACATCAAGCAGTTATGTTCCTCTGTCACTTTCAGAATCCCAAACTTGGAGGAGAAGATTCAAGAACTCTGTTATGACCAGTGAGGGACAGGTTCCTTCAAAAACAGCTTTACACATTTGGCCTGTTTTTACCATGCTACTTTTGAAGGTGAGAGAAATTCAAGAGTGTTTAGATATGTTCCTCTATCAAGTGTCTGAGGTAGGATTGCAAAGAATAGTAACCAAAAGAGGAAAGCACACCCTTACAAAGGACATTCTAACTATCTTAGCCTCTGAAAGAAGGACCATCACCAAGAAATCAAGTCATAACAAATGGTAAATCTAACATTCTAGTGAGGCTTCAGGGAAAAAGGAAACTTCCTTGTTGGTGGAGGTGCAAACTAGTATGGAGGTGCCTCAAAAAACTAAAACTAGAAGTTCTACTTGACCCAGCTCTTCCCCTCCTAGGTGTCTTTCTGAATGAGTGAATTACATTATATAATGGTGATCCATGAATGCCCATGTTTACAGCGGGATGATTTATGATATAATAGCTAAATCTTGGAAGTAACTTAAGTGCCCATCAGCAGATGAATGGATAAGGAAAATGGGGAATTTCCACCTCATGGAGTACTACTCTGTCGCAAAGAAAGATGAACTTGAGTCATTTGTAAGAAAATACACTTGAGACCATAATGCTATGTGAGATAAATCAGACACACAAGCTTATAGGTCACACAGTATGTCTTATATGAGAAAACCAAAATATAAATAGAAAAGAAAATAAAAGATTAGATAATAAGAAGTAGCAAGGTAGATTTTTCTCAAATGGGAAGAGCATCAAGAGGTTGAGGGAGGGGTGAGAAAGAGGATTGAAAAAGGAATTAAGACATGTTATGTACACATAGCAATACAGAATGCAATCTTTGTATACTGCACTCATATACTAATAAACATAAAAGGTGTAAGGATTTTAGACAGGGGGAGGGGAAAGGACAAAAGCATGAGTAGCTGAACCAGCAACATCCAGGTGAGCTTCCGTTTGATTGGTGGAACACAGTCATGGGACCATCTACCTGAAAAGGAGGCTGAGAACTGTGTTGTTAGCAGATTACATTGCAACTTCCCGCTGAATTGAATTGAATTGAATTGAATTGTAAGGAAGAAAAGATAAATGAACATCATTTAGCAACTAATCATCTCTTTCACCAGGTTCAAAATGAAGAACAGAAATCTGGTTCGAAGCTATACAATAAAACAGTGTAAAGGCTAAATTGATGAGAATAGAATGCCTAGCAGGCAAATTGGGCTCTCTGCCCAACAGTACTGTATTGTACAATCTTCCATGTTTGCTGGCTGAAGTCATCTGAGCTACCATGAGTCTTGTACCTGCCCCTGGATCAGTAGCAGTGGCCAAAGGAATTCTGCACTCAAATCTGCTGTTATATCACTTACAGAAACTTTGTCTTTCTGACTTTCAGACTAGATTGATAGCATTTAACTTTTTTTTTGGAATCTAGGGAGCTCTTTGTTCAAACAGATGGTACCAGTAACATACCCAGAACAACTGAATTGAAACTGTTTGTGATAGGGAATGAGCAGAAAGTTGCTTGGTCCTGTTCCTAAAGCCTCTGTTAAAGACAGTTTCTGAGCTGCTTCCTGCCTGATGCGAACACTTGCATCAGCATTAAGACAGAGATCAAACCCTTGTTTGCCTAAGAAGCCATGTGGTACCGCTTAGAATACATCTAGTCATTGTAAATATACATGAAGCACACTTTTCAAAACATTATCCTTTTTTGTTTCAACAAATGAATTACAGTCCTCTTTCCTTTCTATTAGTTATTTACATCAGTTTCTGTTTTGTGAAACTTCTTATAACATTCTTTGCAAAATGTGGAAATGGTGTGTGGCTCCTGGGAAATTCTCAGAAGTTTACAATTTAGATTTTTGCATTTTTTCCCCTCAGATTTGGCCTCCTACATGGATTTTTAGCTTTAAAAATCCCATCTGCCCAATACTTAAATCACATTTTGCAACATCACAAGCAGTCCTTGGTGGTGGGGCGGTGTAACAACGTTTTGGCTTCAAAGGTCATCATAACAGGCGGTCAGTGAAAAACCAAACATGACTTTAAAAACACAAGAGTAGAAAGACTCCCACAAAACGGGGCCGGTGGATGGAGCTCTAGTTGGGTGGTCAGCCCCGTCCAGACACCCTAGCAGTAGTTCAACCACATAACACACTGGGAAACTCCAAAGTTGCTAACTAAGAAACCAGATTTATTTAATTTAATTTTTTAAGGAATTCTATTTCTAGTCACTACTATCAAGAGGTAGAAAAT
>PVIR01014943.1:0-39256 GCA_004026965.1 Petromus typicus | reverse complement strand
TAAGTAGGAAAATTTAGCATCATCTCCACAGCAACTACAACCTGGCAACAAATACATTAAATTTGTCCCAACATTAGACATAATCAAAACAAAGAATGGCATAAGAACTGAACTGCAGCTGTTGTTCTCAAGACTGTAGGCTGAAAGTTAGCATGTTAAGCATATTTCATCATCAATTCTAAAATAATTTATTTCCTTGGCTTAACAATTACTAGAATCAACAAGTACACATAAGTACACATACACACACTTGCACACACACTCACATAATGTACAGGTCTTAGGGACCGTCACCAAGTTTAGCATTCATTTAACCTCTGTCTACACTAGCTTTTCTCATTATCCCACTTTCATGATCTTAGAGCTTAGAATTCTGACACATTACACTGCAAAGTCTTTTCAGAAGTTGGCAGAAGCAAATTTAAATATTGTCTTCCATTATTAATTGACTTTTTGTCATTAAAAAAACTCAAAAGTAGTACCTTCTATACACCCTTGATATTCACCCCCAAACTGTGATAAGTGACAGTCACTCAAAATAAACTTAGAAATTTACTGAGAGGAAAGCAGTGAGCAGGTGGGGGATATACAAAGTTACAATCTTATGAACCACCACTGTCCAAACTTCTAAAACTGAGAATAGCACTAATTTCAAGAGTTATTACAGGATTAGCACACAGCACACATACCATTAAACACTTTACTTTGATCCTTATTTTCTTCAAAAGGCAATGAAATCAAATAGCTATAGATTAAATATTTGTGATCTCCCCAGAGCTTGGAATTGACCTAATCTCCAATATGATCTATGGGAGGTGATGAGTCCATGAGGGTAAGTCCTCATCATGGGACTAGAACCCAGGCATGAGCAGACCCAGCTCACTCCCTTGGTCCTCCTGCAACGTGAGGACACAGTAGAAGACACAGTCAATGCACAAGAGAGGGCCTCTCATCTCCCATTCAATCAACCAGTGCTCAGATCTGGACTTCCCAGCCTCTTGAAACACAAGAAACCAATTTCTCTTGTTTGTTGGCCACCTCATCCATAGTATTTTGTGACAGCAGCTTAAACAGTCTTAAGACACTAATCCAAATCTCTGTGAGAATCAAAGAGTAAAAGTACACCAAAGTTCTCAGTAAATCAACCATTATTTTACTTTGCCCCTACATTTCAATTTTAAGACATAGGAAAACTTTAAAATCAAATCTACTGGATTGTGAATTGTTGGCTGAAAGACTAGAAATCATAGTATGGTACTACGTTATTTTTTTTTCTGAAAACAATATAACAGCTTATTTATTAACACAGAATATATAAAACATGTTCTAAAAGAAGTTAAAGTACTTGGGGGTGGGCAGTCCTAGGAACTGAATTCATGTCTCATGCATGCTAGGCAAGTGTCTACCACCGAGCTACATCCCCAGCCCCAAACAAGTGTTTTCCATAAGTACTCATGCACATTAGTACCTTTTCTTCTAGTTTGTCTTTCAAACACTGGTACTTCAGCCTCAGTTTTTTGTTCTCATTTTCATTCTGGGTTAACTCCTCTGTCAGTCTCTCACACTGTGCCTTCAACTTCTCCAGCTGACAACGATGGATTTCAGCCATATTCTTATCTTCTAAGCTTTCTGCCTAAAATAAAAAGGAGAAAAGAGAAAAGTCCACCAGCTATAGCCAAACTACACCAAACTAATCACCCTGTATCAGGCAGGAAGTATGTCAGGATTGTAGTTCTATCAAAGCATTCATATGTAAAAACTAAACAAAAAACATTTTTTGTATTTACTCAAATCACTCACACCATGTATCAGACGTTTTACCAAGTGACAGGCATTACACTAGGGGCTGAAGATAATAGATATAAACAGTAAAATAGAGTCAACAGTCAATTTGACAGCAACCAACGAGAAGCAGTACTTAAAGAGGAGCTGAGTATTTGGGCAAACAAAGAAAGAGAAAGCAAGTACTGAAAACAGAAAGAGCCATTAGACAAGTGTCCCAGGAGAGAAATTCTATGAGATGGGATTTCTAACTCATCAGTTTCCTCATCTATAGAAGTGTAACATTCCTGTTCTTCCTAACTCCTAGATTTTAAGAAAGAATTGTGTACTTTTGTATAGGGTAATTATTGAGACTACTTTTATGGCATTAGAAAGATTATGGATTGTAACAGCCCAGAAATTACAAACAAAGTGAAACAGTTTATTTCAATATCAGTAGAGCATAATAAAGTACCTTTCTATTCATCTTTATTTAGATAAAACTGTAATTAGGTTTAAAAATAAACATTAGGGATAATCTATTCTGTATATGGAATTCAATAAACATTTGCCAGGTATGTGAACTTAAAAGTATTTTGAAATATCAACAGTGTACATCAAGAAGCTCTCTAAGACATTCTGCACAATTTTTCATGTCATCTTCAAAACAACTTAAACAGGAAAGCCCGTTATTATTGTCTTACTGCCTCCTTTTTGAAACTGAAGCACAGAGAACCTAATAATAATTTGCCCAAGGGTACAGGATGAGTAAATGAGCCAGGATTTGAACTTGGGAATTAAAGTATTTCCAACTACTCCATCACTCTGCCTCTCAAAAGACACAATGCTGGGTTTTAAAAACAATATGGGGGAAATTTTCAATACTAACTGGCCACTTGGGGCCCAGGTTATAGCTCAGTGGTGTCATGGCTGCCTGGCAAGTGCAAGGTCCAGAATTTAAGCCCCGGTAGCAAAAACAAAAAAGAAATATTAACTGACCACATTTACCAGTTACTAACAGTCTGTAAAAAAAACTCATAGAATCTGTTTAAAATCAGTGTTGTAAAGGTGAATGTGTATCTAGTTCTTTTCTAAGTTCATTATATGGGTTTAATTAGGTATGTAAGAACACAATCATTGGGAACAACTTCTTGTAAGGAATTTTGTGAGTTTCAGACAAAATCTATACTTTATTTACTCCACACAAGTCTTACCTAAGACCTGATGCCACTTTGAATTAACAAAGAAATTGATTTTTTTATGAGAAATCCTGTATTCACAGTTCAAAAATAAATCTGCAAAATAAAGTTTCTCATCAGAAAAACTGCTCGATTACAAGTTTCAGTAGAATGTGTTTACTTTCCTTTACCCCCTATCAAGAGCACAGATAAATGAGGGGCTTCTCTAGAAGATCGAGGACATACTGGAGCCCACTGACCAGGACGCCAGCTGCCAGTGGAACCATCTCCTCCCAAGTGCGCCTTTGTCCCATGCTGTCTTATTTGAAATCAGCCAGGAGATGGACACCGATGAGCTTAGCAAATCTACAAGGCAGCGTTTATTCCCCAGAGAGCCTGCTTTTAAATATTTATCAGCATATCAATTCCTAACTTAACTAAGAACTTATTTTGTGTTTTTTATCACATTTACATTTCAAGTAGGGGTCACAAAGTGGAGTGTTTGCAACAACTCAGCAGTATGCATGAACGCCACGATCCCACTCTGCTGATGAGCCGTGAAAGGTGAAGTCACCTGACCAAGATCACGTGGGCAATACGTGGTCACACGACACAGCTCCATCCTGTACTTTTTGTTTCCAATAAAGGCTTTACAAAACGTTTTTGTCAAAGTTACAATAAGGGATAGTCCAACATCCTGAAAATATTAATAAGAGCTCCAGCATGTTGGTAAAATATTTTAAACTTCAATTTCAAAGTAGGCATGAGATTTATTTTTTTTGTTGTTGTTACTGTTTGGGTTTCTTGTGGTACCAGGGATTGAACATGGAACCTTGTGCTTACAAGGAGGGCCTGGTACCACTTGAGCTAAATCCCCAGCCCAGTATGAGGTAATTCTTGACGATGATGGGGGAAATGTAGCTGATTTACAGAGAGTAAAATATGGTTGGTGAATCAGAGCTCACTAAACTAAAAAGTAGTAAATTACACAAAGCTGAAAACACAAAAATGTAATAGTTATAAGACTATTTGTCTAAAACTCTGTTACACAGAATTCAATGTACTAAATCTATAGGACCTCTGCTATCAACTCCTTTTTTTAGAATAAATAAGTAGAACTGTAGGATTACATCATTAAGTCAACATGAGGTGAGGATAGCTCCTTCAGGTAATTTCTTTAGTTTAAAAGGAAACTGCCAGAGTGTGACATCTTCTCCTTTTAGCTTTAGTACTTCCACTGTATCACATTAGAGAGAGACCAGCACCACACCCTGCCCCACTTTGAGCCTTTCAAAATGAAAAAAAATGTGAGTAAACAATGCAGGATTCAGAAGAACCACACAATACATGTAAATTATAAATTTTTCATGTATATAGCTGAGAAATTTCTTTACATATCACTATGAATTAATTCAAAGTACTTCAAAGAAATCAATTTCCTCATGTTATAGGAGGAAATTCAAACTAGACAGATCCCATAGCATATCAAGAGCAAGTGCTTTGATTTCTGCCTTTTAAACATTTGAATTGAATATTTACTATTTATATAGAATATGAGGCTAGACATCCCAAAAGGAAACAAAAGAGGCTAGACCTGATGATTGTCTAAAAATTAATGAACACCCAACAAATGAAAATACAGGGGAGCCTGAAAGTGTAATACTAAAAGAACTAAAAACGAGGCTCCAGACACACAGAATCAAGAGATTTATGCTAACCTTGGGTAAGATGTATTCCAACCTCAATGAATCCGTAAGAGGTAGAAAATCGGGCCTTGAAGGCAGAGACAAAGTTTTAGTTCCTGCAAACTGACTGAAGGAATGACCAATCTAAATGGAGCAGTAATGGGAAATGTGTATGTAATTTTACACATAAAAATCAATCCAAATACACAAGTTAGATAGGACCGTGTTAAAGTGGACTGGGCTAGCATAGAAAGACTCTACTCTAGGGAGGAGTTGCTAAGGGAAAGAAAGAAGTACAGGGAAGTAGCAGAGCCACTCGTAAGTGTCCCTGAAGTCTAAATTAGCAGCCCATGTTCTTATTTCCACTATGACACGTGATATCATTATAGGCAGCTAAGTTGGATAGAGATTAATGTATCATCAGCCGGTCATAGTGGCTTAAAGGCCAGGCTGAACTATATAGCAAAACCCTGTCTCAAAATAACCACCACCACCCCCACCCAAAAAAAGAGAGAAGAATAAAAAGAAAGAAATTACCTAGCGACAGATGACTGACCAGTTACTCTCCTCGTGGATGTTTCTGGGACTGTCCCCAAACATCCCCAAATACCCAAACATAAATACCCAAACATCCCCTCCACAAACCAACCTCAAAGTCACTGAACTTGTTCTGTTCCAACTCCTTTCAGCCACATTCCCCAATGGATGCCACATCTTCCACCGGCTCTCTGACAATTTGCGCTGCAGTGTAAGACTTTCTGACCTAATAACTGCAGACCACATATTCCCATTCCTCAACTCTCGCGGTCTTCTGAAGCACTTGTACCACACTGTCAGCTGCACCACAGAACTTTACATGTTCCCAGTTCAGTCCCTGCAGTCCATATGTGTCTTCAGAGTGATCTTCTACAATTCCAAACATTCTCATTAATGCCACCCTACTCTGTGTCTCTTCTATCAGTTCCCCTTGATCATCCCTAACAATGTAGCCAGTCTTGCTAGTTTCATTGAAAACCTTCAAAGGAAGAAGTGCCTATTCCTAGCTGTACACTCAATTTTTTTTTTTTTTTTTTTTTGAGACAGGATCTCACTTTGTAGTTCAGGCTGGCCCGGAGCTCATCCTCAAACTCACATCACAGCAATCCTCCTGCCTCTGCCTCCCAAGTGCTGGGATTACAGACATGAGCCACCATGCCTGGCACTGTGGTATGTGGTACTGACTGCTGCTGGACGTGAGTCTCCACATCCAGTACTGTATGTGGTTACCAGGGATCGAACCCAGGCCCTTGTGCTTGCAAGACAGGCACCGGAACCACTGAGCTAACTCCTCGGCCCCTGTACACTCAATTTTTGACCAGACACTTCACATAGTCCCATGGACACTCGCCATCAATCTCTGACAGATGGAATAAATACACTTTAACCTCTTTCAGGTTATGTACCACACATAACAGTCTAGACTGCACTGGTCTGCAACTGGCCCGCCCAGGTTTCTCTTCTGATCCTCCTCTTGACACTCACACATTATCATATTCACACTTTCTAGAAGCTCTTTATGAATTCTTTCCTTAACACTGGAATTCTAAAGGATTTCTCCTTTCCTTTCTCCACACATAATCTCCCAATTACCACCTACAAGTCACTCATTCCTAAATATTTCACTCTGATCTTAATTTCTTCTTCAACCTCTCAACCCATACACACTAAACTACTGTACCGAGACATCCATGGTTAACCCTGAGATCTCCCCTACCTAACATGCTAAAAGATTACATCTGCCAGTATGCTATCCAAATCTGCTGTTCCATCTGCATTTCCAACACTGCCAAGCCGTGTCATTATATATTGAGTCACCCAAGTTACTACCTAGTCATTTTTTATTCTAAACTCATTACAGGAAATCAAAGTAATTAAGAATTCAGGCAGCTGACTACCTGAGTTCAAATCTTACGTCTACCTCGCTTCAGTGATTAAGACTATTTTGATTACCTCAAATTTTACAGTCTACAGAAGTGATGTGAATATTCGGTGAAGAACTATTTGCTAATAGTAGCACTACTGTCACAGCCAACCAAACAACAGCAAGAGAGAGAGAGAGAGTGGGAGAGAGAGAGAGAGAGGTCTCAGTACTTTTTATAACACTAACCCTAGTTATTTCCCTGCCCTCAGAAACTCTGAAGAACTAATACACCAATTTAAAGAACAGTAAAAACGTATTATTTTTCACAACCCACTGTCTCTGGGCGGTTGTTCTACAATTACCATATCAGAGTTTTACAGGAAAAAGGCAGTATCATTTTTCTTAGCAGCACACAATAATGATGCACCTGAAAACTGATAGTGTCTTAGATACAATGCAGTTTAATAAAAGTCACTCAACCTCCACTCTAATGTGCTCACCTGATCTAAGGACCCTAAATGCACTATGGCCAGAAGACTAACAAGGACTGAGAAAGAAGCTACTGACCAGCTCCAGCATTCTACAAATGTCAACTACTTCCATACAATTTCATTTTGCAACGTACTTTAAAGACTTCTGAAAAACAAACTACAATTAACTTTTTTTTTTTTACAATTAACTTTTAAAGATGCTTCCATCATTCAACTACATCCTGATCTGGCCTGGGCCTTAACAGATACATACAAGATTCCAGAAACTATTTAAAGCACTGAAGGATAGAGCTGTAAGGAAATTAGGAGTCAAATTCCAGTGTTCATGAAGTTTTCGTTCTAATAAAGGGAAATTTTTTAAAAATACATAGTATGGAACTGTACTGTAGGATAAGTGTGACAAAGAAGAAACATCAGCAGGGAGGGATGGATCTGTGACAGGAAGAAATGGTTACCCTGCTTGGTATTAACACCGAGGCCATCAGCCCTTAGAAACACCTCCCCAAATGCCAAGTCTCCATCAGGGGTTCACTCGGTGCAGAAGGGTTCAACCTCAGCTCCTTGGGTGTACACAGCCCATGAGCTGATCCTGTCTAGTTAGCGTACTGAGAGGACTGTGATTACAGCTTCCATGGCCTTGACAAGTCTTTGCCTTTTATATCTTAGGAGGTCATAAATGTTGAATGAGGGCACGTTTCAGGTCTGGGACTCACTGCCATCTCTACCTTCCCTGAACTCCCCGAGCAGCTAAATGTTCCTTTTAAACGGCTTCAGTGCTGTAAAATAGGTTCTCCCAGGTGGCTGCTATAACTCATTTCAACCTGGCCAAACCGGCATGAATAAACCTCTTTATTGTTGGTTTTATCTTTCCTTCAGTGCCTGGGAATACAAAATGATCTCTAAAAGTGTACGTTTTATTAACTGCATGAGCCACCAGAAACATTCCTTCATTCTCACCGAGATAATTCAGCCCAGTACCTTCAGTGTCCTAATATGATTCTCTGCTTCACTCTTTTCTTTCTTAAAGTGCTTCATCAGCTCCTGAATGTTCTGTTCATGTTTCATTTTCACACTCTGCAAGGACGACGCGAGATCTGCCAGCTCCCTCTGGTGAACGTCTCGTTCCAGCTTGAGCTGTGCAATGGCAGTTGAGGTCTCTTCATCCTTGGACCGGGCCTGGGCCGTGAGGTGAGAAAGGTCCTTCAGCACTGCTTTCTTGGCTCTCTCTTCTTCGGCCAATTTATTAGCAAGATCTGCTCGAATAGCGCTCAGATCTTTAATGGACTCTTGCATCTCAAGAAACTTAGCTTTGTCCTCAGCCTGGCTCTTCTTTAGCTCTGTGATTTCTTCTTCCAGCTGAGCTTTCTCAAATTTCATCTGGCTTTGAACCACGTGCTGCCTTTTCAGTTCCCCCTCCAGTCTATGAACGGTGTCCAGAGAACTCTTGACTTCTTGTTGAAGGTCAGCTTGTTGAGACTTAATATCATTGAGCTTCTTCTCTTTACAGTGAAGCTCTTCCTCCTGTAGGGCGCGCTTGGTCAGGGCCTCACTCAATTCTTTTCTAAGATTCTCTATCTGTTGCAAAGCAGTATACAACTGGCTTTTCAAATCATCCTTTTCTTTCAGAATCTGGAGGGTTAAGAACATAAGGGAAAAAAAAAGTTAATATAAAATTGAACATAAATTCTGCCAGGTAACAAAATAAAGCTTAATACATAAGAAAAATAAAAATTCATGAAATAATACTTTTATTTTTTGCATTTTTGAAGAAAAGTAGAAAATATATAGTTATACTGACAGTGAAATATTGAAACACATATTTTGCATTTTATTACCAAAACATATCAATTTCTGACTATATTCATTTAAATATAAGATAAAAGTGAGAAATGGGGAAAGAACAATTATAATTTACTAGAAGTTGAAATAATAAAGTGTTACCTATTAATAATGATGTGCATTCTAGTGGCACACTTCTAAAAAACAGAAACCTTGAAACAGAGATAAAGATGCATACAGATAAAATCAAAGAAAGGTTATTGTATAATAAGCTACTGTTAATAACAGAACATCAGAATTGATGAGAAGTACTTCAATACACAACTAGGAGTTGTGAAGACCAACAAAGGTAGAAATGATGTTAAGACTGAGTCCAGTGAGAGCATGCTCAAGAGAAAAGGAATGGGCTCCACATTCATCAGACTCTGAAGGTGAGTGAAGGTTAGTGATTATACTGAGGAAGAAAGACCAAGCATTAACCATCACAGTCTCTTTTTCTCACCAACCAAACACTGCATATTAAAAAGCAGCCAGTCACTGGCGCCGAGATTATTTTCTGTACACTGGCACAGGACAATCTCCATACTTGCTAATACCCACATCTTTTTCTATTTTTTATTGATAAGCACTGTGCGTACGTGTGAAGTGCAATGTGATGGGTTTTTTTGTTTTTTGTCTTGTTTTTCTCCAGTGCCAAGGACTGAACTCAGGACCTCAGGCTTGCCGGGCAGGTGCAGCTCCACTGAGCTACATCCCCAGCCTGCAATGTGATGTTTGAGACATGTATCTACTATGTCTTCAATAAGGAAAAGAATAACATCTCAGATCAGAAATAATGATATAAAATGCAAATACATACAAGGTGATTCAATTTTATGCTTCGGTATGAAACAAGGTAAGGAATCAATCCAAAAGAAGTTTCTTTAAATCTTTCTCACTTTTAACGAGAAGAAATAAAGAACAGAAAATTAATGTGAAAATAAGAGGAGGTGATTCAACAGCTGAGCTTTCACCACACTCACACACACACACACACACACACACAAAAAAAAAAAAAAAAAAAATGCTGAATTTGATCCTCAGTCCAGCCAAAGGTTGTTCTAGGGACTTAGCCATTTGACTCCACAGAAATAATAGCTACTTGATGTTATGTTGCAGAATAAGTCCCTTTCCAGAGATCAACACACATTATCGGACTTCCCAGCCTCCAGAATTGTGAGCTTAATAGACTTCTCTTGTTTATAAACTATCTGGTGTGTGGTGTTCTGTTACAGTAATGGAAAAGGAACAAGAACAACAACATAAAAAGTGGCACCAAGAAGTCAAGCTGCTATAACAAATACTTACAATGCAGCAATGGCTTTGAAACTGCCCAGTGTAGAAGCTGAAAAAAATTCAGAGGAGCAAGCTGGAAAGAAAAGGACTTTCAGTGAAATGTAAAGGCACATTCTTAGGAACCACAGAGAAAATTACACACAGAACATGTGGAGTATCTTAGATATTGTAAGTGGGTCTGACTAGGACGAGATAAGGAGAGCAAGAGCCATGGTGAAGTGTTATAAGACAGAAATGAAGACAAGACATGAGAAGGAGAAGTCAAGTTTATCCTTGTTAAAGAGTTGCAAAGATGGGCCGGGGAGTTAGCTCAGTGGTTCCGGCGCCTGTCTTGCAAGCGCAAGGGCCCGGGTTCGATTCCCCGGTAACCACATAACAATACTGGGTGTGGAGACTCACACCCAGCAGCAACCAGTACCACATACCACAGTGCCGGGCGTGGTAGCTCACGCCTGTAATCCCAGCACTCGGGAGGCAGAGGCAAGAGGATTGTGATGTGAGTTTGAGGCTGAGCTCAGAGCCAGCCTGAACCACAAAGCGAGACCCTGTCTCAAAAAACCTTTAAAAAAAAAAAAAAGAGTCGCAAAGAATATGAGTGCACTGTATCCATTCCCCAATGGTAGAAGAAACAAGAAATATTAGTAGCAATGAACTGGGCCTGCACTGGGAAGTCACAGAAGAATGACCAAACCTAAGACCTCAGCATTCAAGAGCTATCCGTGTACAAATCCAGCCTGGACACGTGCTGCCTACCTGGGCCCAGCAGAGTCATGAAGGAAGGGCTGCCAGAGACCTCAGGGACCAGAACACCCCAAGGTGTTCATGTGGCAGCACGTGGAGTGAAAAGTCTTAATTCTCTAGCTTTACACCTTTCTATCGTTCCCCCATTGGGTTTTGGACTTACTTGGTGCAGCTGCCTCTCTGTCTGTCTATCTGTCTGCCTGTCTGTCCTTCCCTCCCTCCCTCCCTCTCTCCTTCTGTCTGTCTGTCTGCCTCTCTCACTCTCTCTCTCTTTCTCTTTCTCTCCCTCTCTCTCCCATGTCAGAGTTAAATATGGTCCTGGACTGCAAACTTTTTAGTTGATTACACTTTCAGGGTGATCAGGAGAACATGAATCTATTTTATCTTTGAGAAGCACTTGGGCTTTAGAGAGCCAGGGGGTGAGTTCGTATACCCCTTCTAAAATCCATGGAGACCTATATTTGTCATTGCAAGAGGTGTCTTCAAGCAATGATTAGATCATCGCAAGAGCTCTGCCTCATGAATGGATTAATGCTGCTGGCATAGGTCCCTCACTTATCTTTATGCTGGGTTTGTTAGAAAGGTGAGTTCTGCCAATTTCTTCTGTCTGTGTGGCACGTCTTCCACCATGTTATAACATAACACAAAGGTACTTGGGAGATGTCAGTGCCACGTTCTTACCCTTTCTGGCCTCCAGAACCATCACTCACCATTGTTTATAATTTACCCATTGTGTGATATTCTTGTATATTAGCAGAAAAGAGCCTGGGACAAGCCTTAGGTGATTAGGTTATGCCCATTCATGGCATCTCCCCTATCTGGTTGAGTACGCAGTAAGACATAACATAACCCCAGATGGAAAATAGTCACAGCTCTCAGAAACCAAAAGATGTCCTCTGAGGAAAATCATTTCTATGTATCTCACTAGAGAAGAAGAAACTTAGATGGAAGAATAAAATTGGAAGGATCCAAGAGTGAGAAGAGGTGACTTTAAGTATAGTGATCAGTTTCAGAGCAGGTAACATGGTCCCTGACAACCCACTCAGGGGGCTCGAAGCAGTCCTGAATATTAAAATCATCTTTTCACAATGAAGTTCCATCAGATAAAATGTCTCTGGCTACAAAATATACTGTTTTCCAGAAATTGATTTAAAAAATAAATACAGTAATTTTTCTCAGATAGCAGGAAGGACAGAAATAGGTGGTTCAAAGAGAATCATTTGAGCTAGGCATGGTGACGCATACATATAACCCCAGCACTCAGAAGGCTGAGGTATGAGGACTGCCATGGGTTCAAGGCCAGCCTGGGATACACAGCGAGTTCAAGACCAACCTGACTACATAAGATGAAGACAAAGAAGATGAAAAAGACCAGGAGGAGGAGGAGGAGGAAAAGGAGGAGAAAGAATCCTTTGAAACTCTGATTCTAGTGCTACTCTAAAATTCTACACGTGTTACTGTCTTCACAGAGTTCCAAGCATCACATTAATTCAGACAAAAGTGACAGCCTAGGGACGGACAATAAATAACTATTGGTCAAGTCTGTAAAGACTTTGACAATACAGACGCTAAAATCTAAGAAGCTCCCATCTGCTTTTTCCTGATTAGTTGCAAGGCTAAAAGCCACAGCCCAAGATATTGCCTGGCCACTTCCAGAGTCCCGCACTTGAACAGTCTTCATTTTGAAAGAATCTAAACCATTTGTTTGAGCTACATGTGGGCGCACACTAGTAATTCTATCTGCTCAGGAGGTTGAGGGGGGAAGATCACTATTTCAAGCAAGCCTGGACAACTTAGCAAACTCCTGTCTCAAAATTAAAAAAAAAAAAAAAACAACTTTTTGTTTTTAAAAAGGAGCTGGGATATAGCTTAGCGCTGCTTCCATTCAATCTCCAGTAGCACATATGAAAAAGGTGTTGGCGGGGATCTTGTCTCATTTGTCCAGACGGAGGTGCTTAGATACTTAAAAGGGCAAAAAATGGGTAGCTTAGACTAACTTCAGATTTCATAGATAATTTGGCTTTTCCAACCCCAAAACATTCCAAATCATGAAGAACTTTTGGCTTGCCAGGGTTATGACAGGAGGAACTGTCTTGCATCACATATAAAATATAGATTATAATGTATATAAACAAAATTTCCTCTTCTATTTTAACTTGCTTATTTGATGAAATGGCACAAGTCCACATTTAATAATTAAATGAGAAAATGTATATGCTTACCAACAACAAATGCATGTCTTCATAGGCATACATGTGTAGACAGTGTTGAAATACTATTATCAATAATGGCTGCAATCACTCTCCAGGTCTCACAAGCACATGTAATATCTGATACACACAAGGTTCAATTCCACTGTATGTGGCAGGCGGAGAAGTGGTGTTTACACTACACCGCATCCGCAATGCATCCCACTATTGCTATTATTACTGCTAATAGTAACTACATAATCAGCACTCGAGCACTGCATAATAGCACCATACAAAGTGCCAGTAAACATAGTACAGTACTGTTAAGTTGTACAATCCTGTGGGCCCTATTATTAGCTGTCCAGTTAGACATGCAGCCCAGGAGATGCAGGCTAGACATACCTGCTCTATACGATCAAACACGGACTCAGTCAATTTGGACTGTAAACTGCAGACTTCAGGCTGTACACACTGGCATGCACGCATGCATGCCCACTCAGCAACAACAACTTGATTTTTGCATTTGGACAGACCAACTTCAATTTAAACTTGTCTTCCTCTTGTAGGCTCTTTCTAAAGGCCACAGTAAAAATCCTCCAATACCCTAAGTTTTCCTACGGATTCACAGCATCCGTGACTCAAAGTATGATTTTCACAGCTTAACAAATTGCTCCCAACAGCATAGCAAGATTTAACAATGCTCCCTTCAGAACATAAAGATTCTTCCTCCTGTGCCAAATCTCCATTCAGTCCTAACATTCAGATTCTTTCTACATTCTAGTTCTAAGATTCACGTCTTTTTTAATTCAAATATGGCTTGAATTTCTCCTGCTGGTAATACAAGAAGACCCTAATTCAAATCGGTTCACAGTACTGCTCCTGACAAGGTAGGTCAGAGTGCAGTCCTTCTCAGGACCAGCAAGGCAGCTCCTGGGCTGCATGTCTAACTGGACAGTCCTTACCGGCCAGGTTGGGATGCTGTGCCCAATGGTTGGCTCATATTAACTATTTAATGGAATGTGTGGGGAGAACCAAAAAGTAACCATGAAGAGGGGCAAGGGATTTAACTCAGTGGTTCCAGCCCCTGTCTTGCAAGCACAAGGGCCCAGGTTTGATTCCCTGGTTAACCTTATACAGTACTGGGTGTGGAGACTCACACCCAGCAGCAATCAGAAGAACCACAAACCACAGTCCCGGGCGTGGTGGCTCATGCCTGTAATCCCAGCACTCCGGAGGCAGAGGGCAGAGAAAAGGAGCAAATGAAGAGATTTCAGAGCAGTGTGGGGACACTTTATAGCTTTCACCGGTACAAACAGACTGCCTTGGCACACAAGTCATAGGTTGGCCGCCACTTTTACATTTAGTTCGAAAACAGGCCTATGAAATCAGAAGAATGACACTGACTAAAAGTATGGCATTTAGAGGAATGAGAGACAGCTGCTCAAAAGTCTGACCACAAAAAACATACTGTGGTTTCCATTTTACTAAAAGGTAAATGGGAGGATTTTTTAATGTTTTGTTTTTAATGTTATGTGAAAAAATGCAGATAACATCAGGTTTCTGAACTTTTGATTTGCATATGACAGGATCACATATGCATTTTCTAAAAAGTGATGTACTTAGCCTTGATCCTTTTTTCTTTCAGCTATTTTAAAAATTCAGATTTTATAAGACAGCATATCTTACACATAACTATTTCTTTCTCAGCAGGAGGGAAACACACAGAAGGCAAAGATGGAAAATTAGATTTTTAAAGTCAAACACTATTAAGCACAAAGCTCACTATATGGGCCAGCCAGTAATTCTGGCAATTCAGCAGGGAAAAAATAAAGAAAGAAAGAAAAATAGGAAACCTACAAAATTATTCTCCATTAAAAAAAAGAAAACTTTGGGGCCGGGGATTTAGCTCAGTGGTTCCGGCACCTGTCTTGCAAGCGCAAGGACTCGGGTATGATCCTCGGTAACCACATACAATACTGGGCATGGAGACTCATGCCCAGCAGCAACCAGTACCACATACCACAGTGCCAGGCACGGTGGCTCACATCTGTAATCCCAGCACCCGGGAGGCAGAGGCAGGAGGATTGCTGTGATGTGAGTCGGAGGCTGAGCTCAGGGCCAGCCTGAACTACAAAGCGAGACCCTGTCTCAAAAATCCTAAGGGGAAAAAAAAAAAGAAAACTTAAAGAAATTGGAAACATTCAGGAAAGCACCAACTAAGATCAAAGTCAACATTTATATTTTCCCTTATTTTCACACTACATATAAAAACCAGTGATTTCATATAGCACTTAATCACAACTGATAACTCGATTATTTGTACTGATACAGTTTTAGTCTCTCTCAGCATGTGTTCATCTAAATATCCCTGAAGTATATCATCATTCCCTGATGAAAATATATGTTATTGTCTTTTAAGAAAAAAATTAACCTGCTTCTCTTACAATGATATGGTATTCATTTGATACTATATACCCTTCAGGAATGTAGTACTTTCACAACACCTTACCAAGATTTCAGAAATATATAGAGTAAGAGAAAAAAATATAGAGCAACTTTTAAGAGAATAAAAGTGTTTGGCTTTTATATATGTGTATTTTTTTAAAGTGACAAACCCTAAAGGAGAAATAAATTATGTTAGAAATGGATTTAGGCATAGAACCATTTTGCAAATACAAAGATTTTTTCATTGGACTAGATAAAAACAGGTCAGGAAGGCTATGACTAAACAATGTGTTCTTAAACAACAAGATGTTCTATTTATAAACTGGTATCATTTTTATTTTAATATTGTACACATTCCCACACAGACTCTGTGGTCACTTTTTCAACCTAGTTAGCCAAGACCAGAAAGGGAGTAGACTGTTATTTTTGCCTTAAAGTGAGTTGATGCTTTTATTAAAAATCAAACATTCCTTTCGTGTGAGATATTTTTTAAAAAATTGTTTAGCATGTATTTCTACATCACAGATCTATCGGACATCTCCATCTGCAGTGAAACAAATCTACCCTTTCTCCCTTGATTAACCATTGCTCTAACTGCGACACACTGCATTAATTTTTAAGGCTTGTAAAGGGAAATTACAATGCCTGCTGTGATAATTGTGATACTATCCTAACGGTGGCAATCACTTTAAAACTACTTCTTTGCTTATCATTAGCAATGCTAAATGATAAAAATAATTATATCAGGAGTATTCTGGGAAATGATTGTTAAACAATTTTTTAATATTCTCAAAACTCATTCTGGAAAACTCTCGGCAACGTGCTGCCATGATTTGGCAAATTGTCTGATGACATGGACCTCTCGAAATTTCCTCTAATTAAGGAAAATTCCCAAAGGATTCTCAATCATTCTCATCAACCACTCTTCCTGCTAGTTACTTCCCGTACTGTCACTCACTAAGCTAGCCAGAACAGGCTGACAGGGATTAATTAATCAAGGTAGAACTATTTTCTAGGATCACATCTATAAGATTCGAGTCTAAAAGCTTTAGAACCACAGGATTGCAGGGCAGGAAGCCATCCCATAGGTGTCAAGTGTGCGAAAAAGAAGAACACTCTGCAGTCAAGTACAAAGTGACCGCTCCCTTCATGCTTGTATGTCTGAGAAATTCAGATGTAAAAGATAAAGCACTTCTCTGAGGTCCTTCGTTTGAAACACCGTCAGTTGCCTTTAAATGCTGACAGTTGATTTTCTAAATGTAACATAAATTTAATGTCCCATTTTTCACTTTCTTTTGAAAGTCAGCTTATCCAAATGACTATTTTTGTGACACTTTAGAGATCCTAACAGGTGAGGAATGATAAAACACAAATGATAAATCAAGGTTAAACATGGACAGTAATCAATCCTGACTTTTCTGTGTCTTATCTTACGAACAACTGGGTTTAATTCTACCCAAAGAGAGAGCTGAGAATCCACAGCAGAGCAGCACATCCACTGGAAGTAAAAATGATACAAAAGAAAAGATGACCGGAAATAAGTAGATGTTTTTCTCTTGCTTCTAAAAGGGCACAAAGCAGAGCTTTGAAGAGACTTGTGAGCTGATAAAACTACTCAGTCGGTAACACTTAATGTCACTCATTTAATTAAACATATTATAGTTACTGCCAGAAAAATAGTTGAATAGCAACCACTGCATTTTTAAAGTGCTCCTTTCCAACCAATTCTTAAGGTGAAATATACAAATAAATGAATTTTAAAATAGATGGCACTGCAGGAGAAGTCATGATGTTAAGGGAGACAGTGATTTTCTTCCTTTTGAATATTTTAGAATGCTGAAAAATGATTCTACTAAGGAATGGAAAAGCTAAACTCGGGCAATGGGAAGACCTACTTTAAGGGTCAACTCTGTAGACTTCTGGAATGTTAAACTGTTGGAAAGAGTTTTTAAAAATATCTTTAAATAGCCAAACACAAAAGGTTCTTCTCACAAGGACATACTGACAGATTTTACACACAACATAGCACTCGAGTGTTCGCTCAAAGCACGGAGGGATGAATAGTGAGCTTCAGCAGAAGCCATCCCTTGCGAATCCAGCCTTTCTACCTGATTATTCTTTTCCGTCAGTTGATTGAGAGTGTCAGACTGTTTCTCCAGCGCTCGCTCTAATTTCTTATACTTAAGCTTCCACTGCCTGATGGACTCCTGGGCTCTCGCCTTCAGATCCTCCCTCCTCTTCTCGGCCTCCTCCCTCAACGCCTCGGACTGCTGCAGCTCCCTGAGGTACTGCTCGGCCTGCTTGGTGGCGTCCTCTGCGTGGTGAGTCAACTCTGAGATCTGGAGGTCAGCGTGCTTCCGGTCGGACTCACACATGTCAAAGTGGTTTTGAATTTCTTTAAGTTTATCCAGCATCTGTAGTTGTTGTTTCTCCTTGCTCTCCAGTTCACACATTAAAGTCTAGGAATGAAGCATATAAAACATTAGAAATAAATTGAGTGAGCTGTCGAAATGGAATGTGCAACAGGTCATCAGATATGAATCGCTAATGCCATTGACATGGAAAATGTCAGTATTATAATCTTTGTTATCACTCATGCTACAAAATGAGCATTTCACAATCACATTAGTATTTTTGTGTATTTCATAATTACATTTATGTATTTGTGTATACCTCATGAGCACATTAGTAAAGGACCATTTTTTAAATAAAAATATTACCTCCTTTTTATGCTATCATCCAGAAGGGAAAATATATTCATTTTCCACTGTCACTAAAAGGCATTGTTGATAAAAACATATATTATTTGATTAAAGATCTAGTGCTTCGTTCAACTGAAGAGATGTGAGGTCTTCAGAATAGGTCCAGTTATTAGAAAACCATTCGAAAGAATGTAACTTTTCTTTCTCTGGCAACACATAAAATTTTATTGCAATAAAATAAAAATAAGTAAAAATAAAATGGGCATTAAAGATCAAAACATCAGCATAGATAATACTACATTTAAAAGTTAATTTGAAAAATCCCCAGTAAAGTGTTTCTCGACAGGTTATTTCCAGCTAACCTGACGTAATGTAAGTTGAAACACTTAGCTCAAGCTGTCAGAACTAGAGTAAAC
Source organism: Petromus typicus (assembly GCA_004026965.1). Classification (NCBI taxonomy): domain Eukaryota; kingdom Metazoa; phylum Chordata; class Mammalia; order Rodentia; family Petromuridae; genus Petromus; species Petromus typicus. The sequence goes on along the minus strand of PVIR01014943.1, from coordinate 20,634 downwards.
AAAGATTTTTAAGTAAACTTAAATTATGAGAAACATTTTCCAGTTAAGAAAAAGATCTTAGAATCTCATTTTCCTAAAACAAGGATAGTCATTAATATATTAGGAATTATGTTAAACATGAGTAATACATATTTTAATTTGAGAACAACATTTAAGTTCAGAAACAAAAGAATACTATTTTTAAACAGGTAAAAGAGTGTTACAGCCATAAACATTAGCCCACTCTATAAACTTTATAAGAAAGTGACAAATTAAAAATTATGTGCTTACAACCTGTCACATAAGCTATCCCTGCCAACCCTATGTTTCCAAATCCCATGGATAACCCAAGTAACATAAAAAGGTCATGTATCCAAATAATGCGCTAAGAATGGTAGAAAGACACTGTGGGCTGGATAAACAGTCTCTACCTTGTACTAATCCAGCGACAATTGAACAGATTAAAAGCATTTACAAAGTTCTTCCAGCCTCAACAGCAGAATTTTTAGATCTCAATTCCAACAGCCATGATAAGTGGCTCAAATAAAGTTAAACAGTTTGACATCATGACAAAAAATTCGTTCAATAATAATGCCTCTGGAACATTTATTTCCTGAATAACAAGCTTGCATTTCCTCCGTTTGCTAAATGCAACGCAAGCACAACAGTAGACTGAAAACTATGTACTTGTTCATATGGAAAATTATAAAGTGAACTCAGAAAACCCTACTGATTGAGAGCCACCTTTGCCATTATTCTAACAGTTTTACCAATATTCGCTCAATTTTATTAACAACAGGTAACCAAGTGATCCCATCCAAAAAAGAGGAAATTTTTTCATTTCTGGAACAAATTCATGGAATGAAGGTGATTAAATCTACTGTGTCAGACATATGATGTATAGAGATATTAACTAGGCCTGACTTCAATAGACTAACTGGGGAAGTACTCATTCCAACAGTTAATTACAACAGCAGAGAGCCCTGAATGCTAAAACGTGATGGGAGGTTACCTGAAGAGGTCTGTATTTTACAGTGTGGCTAGAGAAGATCTCTCCTAGACAGTGATGTACATGCTGAGATCTAAATGACAAGTAGAGTTCGCAATAATAATAAACAGTTATGACTACAACTACCAGTGAAATTTGCTAAGCACTTGGCTTGAGCCAGAGACTGAACAAATACTATGAAATGCCTCATTCAATCACACAACTAAACTACAGCAGAGGTGCTACTATCATGCCCATTTTCATCATAAGCAACCAATGCCGGTGAAGTTAAAAACTTGGCCCAAGAAAGCATGAGGACTAACCACAAGGTCATGAGGACTTGCACCCAGCTAAGTGAACATCATGTTTACCTTCCACTTTGTACCCTTTACTTTTCATCCTCTAAGGTCAAACTCTATAACAAATCGTCCATTCTTGATGTCCCCACAATTTTAATTTAGGTTCATTTAATTTGCTATCTCTTCCTTCCTATCATACAATTAAATCATCAAGATACCTAGATATCATTTACAGCCAAATACAACTGATTCCAAAAATGTTTCCTCATTCCTAATTTCCTTGCAGTATATGACACCATTAATTACATCTTAATCTTAAGTCTCTCTCTTCCCTGATTACTTTAATATCATTTTTTACTATTTTTCCAATTTCTTCCTATTTTTTAAGAATCTCCTTTCCTATATCTCTACCATTTGGCTTTCAAATATAGCTAACTCTACAAGGTTCCAATATAAACAGTGTCCAACTACATAATATCCTTGCCATTTAAGTAGGGACATAAGTACACAGAGATAAGTGATTCCTAATTCAGAAGGCATTACTCTTAAGGTTCAGAATTTTAAATATCTAACTGTATGATTTTCACCATGAAAAAGTACTACAGGCATCTCAAATTCGGCATGTAAAAATCTAAATTATCTGGCGCACGACTCCTTAAAAAAAGAATCCTACTAAAATGGAAGGAAAGTCTCTCTTTGACAAAGCAAAGACACAAATGGAGGAAGTGAAAAGAAATAACAATTGTATAAAAAGAAAAAAATTAAAAGATGCTTAAAAGTTAACAAATTGACGTAAGATTCCATCTTTAGAGTCTCAAGAGTTATAGAATTATTTGTATTCCTGTAGCAACTCTTTTGAATCTAGAATCGAAACAAGTTCAACATTATTTATTCCTCTGTAATTACACAGAAACTGAAATAGACATGGAATTCATTTATTCAAGCCCAGATCTTAAGCACACAAATGTTTTCACATTTAAAAATAAGCCTTCACACTAACATGTTACACATAATAATTCACCTAGAATAGCATTTGAAAACATAACGTCATTCTGCATGAGAGTTTAAACAAACAGAAAGGGTGTGATATTAGCAGAATCAGATAGGTGGTAATAGACGCCAGTGAACCTAGTCTGTTCTGTAAGACCTCATGAAGGAAGTGAGATAAAATAAAGTATGGATGAGAACTGATGCATTAATGACCAATAAAGCATGGGAAGAGCGACAGAATGGACTATGGGGGCTGTTTGTAAAGAGCAATACGGTTCAAGAGGACCAAGAAGAGACTGGAAAATAAAGTCAGAAATTGAGTGAGTAGAATATCGAAATGTACTTTAAGCTTTCGAAGATTTTCCAGCAAAGGAATAACACAGTGTAATTATGTACCTAAGTCAGATTACCACCGAACACTATCACACTAACCCCAGAACATTAAAACACAACAGCTTTAAAAATAACTGAAGGTCATCCTTCTAAAGCAGGAATGGACTTTCAGAACCAATTCTTTTTCATCTGAATTTAATTTCAGCCATCAGATTCAATGAAATTAGCTAATAATCGATGAGAACAAACTGCACGTGTGAGGCAGTGAGGAAGGAAAAACACACGCACTTGTCAGTTTGACGGGGAAATACACTTTGTTTCCAGGCAGTTAAATAAGTATTTCCTCCACACAGCAATATCCAAGCTGCTAAAACCCAAAGAAGAGTAAGATGATAAGGCTCTGAGATTTTCTAAGCTCTGCAGCTCTGGAGAACTGCACAACCCAGCAGGGGTGACAGATATGTATTACTTATTTTAATACATGTGATACACAGGGCCAGGGATGCAGCTCAGTGGTTCTGGCACCTGCTTCGCAAGGTCCCAAGTTCGATCCCCAGTACCAAAAAGAAGTGATGTACACAAGGCCATTTTTCTTTTCTATTTTAACCTGCCTTTCTTCCTGGTCTGTGTGACCTGCATACACTGGTTTCTCATCTGCTGGTGTTTCTAACACTGGCACTTTCTTCACAAGAAGTGCAAACCTAAGGTGATACCTAAAGGAACAAAGGAAGATAACCCAACAGTTGCCAGTACAACTGTTTCAGAGAAAGAGAAGGAGCGACAGAGAAAAAGAGATAGAAGAATATGGGGAAAAAATGCATGCCCAGGCCAGGAAATCCCGGAGCTCAAATAATTTCCAGCATCACTAAGCCAGAGCTCCCAGGACTCCTGCTCCCTGTTCACCTCTAGTGTCTCACGATCAAGTCGCCTCTAACACATGGACCTGGTCAGAGACCAGGGCTTCTGAGAACAGAGCAGAGGATAAGACTTACAGTGAATCTCATCCACACGACACTTCTCCCCCATCTGCACAAATGAAGATTAGTTGCAGAATTCATACTAATTATTATTCCTTAATGCTTGAAAAAAAAAAAAACAATGACCCCAACATTATACAAGCCAAATAAACCCTTATAAAGCTTCTGTTCATGTGGAAAAACAAATGCAAGACAAGAGCCACTTGTTAAATTTGTTCTATTTTACCAGTTTCATAATATCTGAGAAAGTCACTTTTAGGGAAAAAAAAAATTAAGCGTAAAGTTTTACTTTCATTTTCATAATAGCTACCCTGTTGGTTATGGGTGTATTAAATATATAACACAATAGTAATGGCTTTCTATTTATACACATGCATTTTTAATATGCAAGAATAAAATGCATACTATAAAATTATATAGCTGTTTTACATTATACTCATTTTATAGAACATAAACAATAACTTAAATTTCAATTATTATAGAGATTAAAAGTTTTTGTGTTTTATTAAGTTCATTCGAAGTGTCAAATACGGACCTGCAAACTCAAGAGTGAAGAATACAGAGAAGGTCTATCTAAGCCAGGATGCAATTACCTTAAACAAAAGAAACATAGCTAACTCAAGTACAGGGAAAGTATATTAAGATTTATTTTGTATTTATTTAAATTAAACTATTTTAGGATGCAAGACCATTTTATAGTTTTCATGTCATCAGTTAATTGCACTTAGTGATGATTTAGCTTCAACTAAACTAAAATGGACAGGAAACTTGTAAAAATCACTACAAAAATACTAAAGAATGATTATCGCATTACCAACATAATGGTATGTATCTGTACATGCGATATTAGGATTTACAAGCACTGAACCAACATTCACTGAGTGCCAACTACACAAGGTATTCGTACATTACATATATGCATCATGATTGCACTCCATAATGGGGATTTGTACCAGTATAAGACACAACTTAATTCTCATTTTTTCCCATAGCCCTCCCTACCCACCCTATCTTTTCTTTTTCTATATTTTTTTACATAAAGCAGAATATTATTTAATGTCCTGTTTCTTAACTAAAAGAAAACTACAATTGGCTCTGTTGTATATGACCAAGAGCAGTCAGCAGTCACCTTCTAACTACTCTTGTTTTCTAAAGGCTACAAAACCAAGTGTTCAAGCTCCGTTGAGCTCCTGTATTTGGAATACAAAGCAGGATGTGTCCAACAGGTGCAACACACAACAATTTTGAATTCAGAAGTGAGGCAAGGATAGTATTCCTGCTAACTCTGACCTTGGTGTCAGTCCACAAGGTCAGGTAACAATTTGTTCTGTCGTCAATCTCCTGTCACTGTGCCCTGGTGAAGAGGCTTTTCTATGGCAGCTTCCCTCCCAGTCCTTCGTGCAAAGCTAGGCAGGATCCAGTCTGTCAATCACATTATAAACACCTAGCACATCAAACGCCGGGGGCAGTTCTTCCCACACCAAACCCTATGTTCTAAGTTTTGCCTTTTGAATAAATAAATTAATAGATTTAATAGGCTTTCTCCTGAAATTCTCAGTTTTTAAATTAAGCCATATCCCACTCACCTTTCCTAGTAAAGTAGTTTGGCAGATTCTTAAATATATGATGAACTCTTTCACCTAAGTAAAATTTAGATGTTTTATAAACTGATACTGCGGGGACAACTAATCAATTTTCCTCAGTCAGGAGAACTAAAGGCAGGTCTCTTTGAATAAAAGAACTTAAATCAATCAAAGTAAGTCTGGGAGCCCCATCTTCAAATGAAATGAAATTAGGCTATCACTCACTGAATTCATCATATATAAAACTTTTTTTTAACATGCAGACTGCTCAAAAGCAGAATATGTACTTAAAATTGAGCTGACTTATTTAACTCGAGGAAAGTACTTGATTAGGTACTCTCAGACTGATTCCGACTTTTATTGAATTAAAGAACAAACACATAACAACAGGAGCTATTGTAATAATTATGTCACAAATACTTTTTCTTTAAAAATATAACTCTGTTCTCTATCATATTAATTTTGGCGACATACCGTCATCATTTTGTTTTTTGCCAAATTAAGCAGAAACACAAAGGACATTCATTCCAAATATTAAGTCTCTATTTTGCAGTGATTAAAAATAATCATCTCCCCACAAATCCTATGAGAAAATATCTGTTTCATACAACTACTTGTACTTTTTAATGAAACATGATACTAAGCTTAAGCGAAGGGCAGAAAAATAATGTTCAATTAATTAAACACATTCATCTCTTTGTGGAGAAATAAAATATTAACTTGTGTTTCATTAGCCGTCGTGTTCCCTACATGGACAATTTTAAATACACAGGGGGCATATAATTAATATTGAGGTCCCTGAAACAGATGAAGGAAATGAAACCCCGGCATACATACCTCAAAGTACAATTGTGTCTTCTTAACTTTTCTCATATTGTATTAGACTGATCATTTTATCTCTACTATTCTGATTTGAAATATAAGCTTTGGGGAGAAAGAAATTTTAAATATATACAGAATAAGCATTCTGCTTAAACAAATTAGTGTTCAGGTCTGCTTCTGACCAAAGTGGAAAACACTGGTTATATATTTGTTGTGAAATACAATAAGCAAAAGTAGGTTATCAGTGAAAAACATAGCCATCTATGTCTTGCTAATAATGATATAACAGTTTAGTATGATTACTAATGCAGAATTAGTTTAACATACATCTGAAGATCTTGAATAGTTTAACTAAAGAAACATTGTCATTCTTATTTGCATGACATACTTAAGAAACTAAATGTAACCTAATATGTGATATTATTGTATGACATCATTAGAGAAATTATAGCTTACTTCAAGTCAGACACATTACTTTCATGATATAATAACCTTGGATGCTCAGAAGAAATGAAGTTTCCTGACAAGAGACTGAGGTCAAGAAGCCTAAAAGAGGCAAGAAAGCTTTTCTTTGTTTTTAGAAAAAGATACTTCCAACAAAATTAGTAATCCTTGTTTTAAAGCCAATAAACACATAGCTATGAACAGGATTTCTGGAGATTTTTCTGTTAATCAGCCCCCAATAAAGTCCATCAATATTGATCCCCATACAGACACCCAATATACAAACAAAGTAAAATTGAGTGTGTTTTCTATACTCCCGAGAACTCAAGATATGACTCCTGACTAATGTCTTATATCACATTGCCATGTGTTAAGTTCTACCTGCTTCATAAGGAAAATCAAAAATCCAAGCATACTGACTTCATTTCAGGACATAACACATCCTTGTGGCTAAAGGACACTGGACAACACAGATCAGAACATCTCCTTCATTGCTGAAAGTGCTACTGGACACTAGTTCCAAGTTTGAAATACAAATATACAGATCTGATACAATGGCCTGAGAGTTTACATTGGTTTTCATCTCCTTTAGATCTCTATTTTTAGTTTATTTTTGATAATGTCATTTAAATTCTTTTTATTTTTAAAATATTTTACTTGAGAGTACAAAAACATTGTTTTTACTAAAAATAAAAACACTAACGTCTGAAAAGCAATGAGACTGAACATAAGTTGTTGGCTTTTTAAATCTAACTTTAAAGTTCATTTGCTTTTGATATGTGATTTTAATTGCTGTCTAACCTGAAATATATACCTACCTGTTAATGCTAGTAATTTATATAGAGACTGTGTTAGATTTTAAGTATCAATTGAAAATAAAGAATGTTATTTATTCCTTTCCCAAACACATTTCCCTGTATTTTCTTATTGCAAGGAACAAGAGCTCTAATATCTTGCTGGAGAAGAAAGGAGTCCTTGTATCATTTAAAATCAATACTGAACTGCTAAATGTTGTTGATACAGGTTTTTAGTGCCATTCCTCAATATTAGGAAGTTTCTCATCCTTCTGACTAAAAGTTTCCCTAATTAATGGGCACTGAGTTTTCTCAAGTACTTTTTCATGATGTATTGTGATAATAATGATTTTTCTGCTGTATGAATTGATTTACAAATTTTAAGTCAACTAGATCTAGAATTATCAAAACACACACACACATACACACATAAACACATGCATGCACATATATTCAGCTAAAACTGGCCCTCAGTCAGATAAATCTATTTATGATAGAATTATTGAATTATCATTTAATTAATAAATAAATTTATTATTTAATAAATAAATAAATTATTATTTATTATTGAATTACTTCCTCCCAGTGTGGTTTGTGTGTGGGTAGACCGTTTAGTTTTATCCAATGGCCCAGTGATACTTTGCATGGAGATTTTTTTCACTTGCCTTTGGTTTTATTAATTTTACTGTCATGTGTAGCTGTAATTTCCACTGATTTATCCCTGCTTAAGCTTCTCAGAGATTCTAAAATATAAGAATTGAAGTATTTTTTCTTCCAATACTGATTCTGCCCCACCCATTTCCCTTTTAGGGCTCCAACTCCATGCACATGAGAACTTTAGACTTGTTCACTATATCCCATAGGTCTCTTACGAACTTTCAAGCATTTTCTATCTTTTTTGTCATTCTGCAATTATGGATGAATATTTTCTTCTAACTGGTATTTTATTTTAAGAAGTGGGATTTTTTATTGACACTTTTTTACAATGGCATTTTCAACAGTTCATCGGTTCCTATTTCTAACAAAACAACAAAATCGTGTTTAAATTGTTTTCAATTAATTTACCTAGAAACTGTCCTAAATGTTGTTGAAATTTTTTGCTAAATATTAACATATCTGGAACTTGTCCTAATAGTTCAGAAAAATGCAAAAATCTTAATTAAAGAAAAAGCTAAATGTTGGAGAGAAAAATAAGGGACGTATGGCATGTAAACCGCAGCCTATTCCCAACCTTCCTCTTCAGAACTCAGCTGATTCCAAACCAGGCAAATAAAGCCAAGAAAACATGACTTCCTCTCATCTGCACTCCCACTCAGGGATATAAATTCTTTGAGAAAAGCCGGCACCCAGCAGAACTCTATTCCAAGTAAAAACAACCAAAGGACTGGAGCTACTCTTCCCAAATGAGTCGCAAATTGTAGGGCAGAAAGTATGGCAAGTGAAGTTCAATGGACCAAAATGCTAATTCCTACTCTACTCAGAGTGAAATTCCAAAGTTCGACAACAGAAAGGTCAAGTTACCTGGAAAGATAGAACAACTCTGGAATTTCGCCTGTTGTAGAGGCTGAGGCAAGAGGAATACAAGTTTAGGGCCATTTTCAACAATTTAGCAAAACTTCTCTCTCGAAAAATAAAATGGGTAGTGGGGGGGGGGTGTCTGTCATAGCAGCACTCTGGGAGGCTGAGTAGAAGGAGTGCAAGATCAAGACCTGTCAGCTTAATGGTTTAGCAAGACCCTGTCTTTTTTCTTAGGAGATGTAGCTCAGTAGGACAGTCAATCAATAAAGGGCTGGGACACAGGTCAACGGTAGAGCATCCCCAGGTTTGAGCTGTCGTATTGCAGGGGAGTGGGCAGAGCAAGTTGAGATGATAAGGGACTCCATCCCCACACAGAACCCCACTTGCAGAACATGAGAATCACTGTGAAGAGAACAGGCTGCAGCCCCAGCCCAGCCCAGTGGCACAGGCTGTGTTGAGAGGCAGGAGAAGCTACAGAAACCCAGAACACTATAGCTCTGCGTAAGAGAGCTGACTTTATTTGGAAGAGTGCATGAGGAAATTTACACTTATGGACAGTTTACATCCTTTAAAACAAAAGAAGTCTTGAGAGTGAAGAGTTAAGAAGCCAGTAACTCCATAATGGTAGTGCAACAAGTGAAATGCACATTAGCTAGAAGTTTAATAGACAAAAATCTGAGGAGGAGATAGGAAAGAATCCTCTTAGCATCTAGGAATGGCCCCCAAATCCTGGAAATACTTTAATCTTGCAAAGAGGCAGAGGTTTAAATCAGAGTGTTGCAAGATTCATACCCCAGAAAACTGTCCAGAAGTGACTGATCTGGTCACAATCAGGGGAGACTAAAAGTCTCATGACTCATCAACAGAGTCAGGAGATGTCACAGACACCCAGGTCCTAGTCATTCCAGGAAGCCACAGACACCACACAAAGGATAAAAACAATGGCATCACAGACCGCATGTTTATGGGAAAATAGGCCTAAATGAACTATTCTGTCCAATTTATTACACTAATTAAAAAAAAAAAAAACAGGTGCAGAGGAGTGATTCAGTATCCCAAGTTAGTACAAATATTATCTAAAATGAACAATTTCAGCAAAAAATAAAAGTCAAAGAAATAAATGACCCAGATGTTGAACTTGGCAAAGATTTCATATTAGATATTAAAATACTATAAACTCAAAGAATTAAGTCTCATTTCTGCCCAAATATTAATTAGCCCACCTTGTGTCGTTGGGCACAGAGGAGACTAGAACTTAACTGAAGAAGTTACATCCCCTTCCCCTGAAGTTAAGTTACATCCCCTTCCCCTATTCCCTACATTTATCTTTATCTTTCTTGCCACGTAGTTCAGGCCAGTCCTGAACTCATGATGTAGGCCAGGTCAGACTCAAACTCATGGCAATCCTCATACCTTAGCCTCCTTAGAGATGATAGGTATGTACCACCACACCTGGCCTATAATTAAACATTAAATGAATCTAGAGCTAGTGTATCAGTTATCAATACTTAACAGTATTTTATAAAGTACTTAAATTTTCTCTCTCTCTCCTTCTCTCTCTCTCTCTCTCTCCCCTTCTCTCTCTCTCACACACACACACACTCTCTCTCTTTCTCTCTCTCTCACACACACACCTCTCTCTCTCACACACACACACACACACACACTTCTCATATACTTCAGATAGACATACAAACATAAGAATCAACATTTATACATTTTTTTAAAAATGAGAATTTACTGATTTCAGGGAGAAAAAAGCTGAATAGATTTTTTTTTATTCATAAATGTTTCTTTTCTGACCATATTCAAGTGATAAACTTTAATAAATATTAGTGATACATTAAAAAATTCATTCCTATTCTATTAATGTGGAAACATTCATACAAATCATAGAATTATAAAAACTAAAAGAGCTACATTTTTCCAAACTCCTGAAACTCATATTTTTTTCTACACAGATAAAGGATATGAAAATTAAGTCATGTTTTCTAGGTAGTGAAAAGGGTTATTTAGTTTTAGGGATTTTGTATGTAAAGCCTCTCTGCCAATAGTCATCTTTTTGAAAAATTCAAAAGGTACACAGCATGTATGGACTTAGCAATTTACTCCAATGTCAGAATAAATTTGAGTAATAACAGATGCAAACCTCAGCTCCACTAAATTGAATACCTCTAGCCTCTGACTACAAAGTTTTGCTGCCAATATTTGTTTTGCATTGCCAGATGTTAAAAGTTATTTATTACTCAAGTAATATCTTATTTACAATACATATTTGGATGAAGAAGAATGTAAGATGTCTTAAAAAGAAGTAAAAAATTATACTCCATGTAAAAGGCCTCTAAGACCTTGGTCTCTCTTAATCTTGACACAAAAGTAGTATCAAAGGGGGAAGAACAAAGTGGTCAGATGTATATAAGAAATGCAAGAATCAGAAGACTCGATGTTAAAAATATGGCAACAGAAATAATTTTCTTCTGTTTCTACTGTCCTAAAAAAGTCATTTCTTTTCTACTATCCTCTCTCAAAATAAATTCTGCTTATGAATAATCATGTCAGATGTCACTCAATTACAACTTTCAACATTTAAGCTAAATTATATTCGAAGTCTTTTTTTTAAAGTTTTCGGTTGAATTTGAAAGTCAAATTTTTTTCAAGAAGAGTTAAGTTGATGGAAGATAGAGGCAGAGATTAAATCAGGAGGAATCATTGATCAAGGATGCTTGGAATTCTTATGAATACAAATAGCCTATCAAGGTTAATGAGTTTTAACTTGAGTTTAGAAGGGAAAATGTACTTAGTATTTTCTACACGTACTCAGATTAAGAGCTGAGGTACAATTTGAAAGGTAAATTACACAAACTCAACTGTAGCTACCATTCATTTAGGTTTTCAAAGAGATATTTTCACCATTTTCCCCAGTTTAAAACAACTGCTAAAAATATACATTCTGATGTCTCACGAATGCAATTGGTGAGTCAAAGCAAAGGTCCCCTTAAAGATTGACAAGTCTTCTGGAAACAAATTTAAAATGACTGAACTGATGGCAGCTTAAAGAAAACTGTAACATTTTTTAACAACATTTTATCTCAAACAATAAATCTTAATTGAGCTCATGCTACATGTTAAACCACCGTGAGCGAACACAGCAAATGCAGATGTCAGATGTTGTTCGTAATCCAAACCCATTTATGAGGTGAAAAGGGAAAGAACCCTTTCATCCATAAGTGACTTCCATAATGTACAAGTCTGAATTGTAACATTGGGGAGCACTGGTAAATGCTCAAAGCAAAACCCACACAGGGTAATGTAAAGAACAGTACATGTAAGATTGGGAATCGAAGCCGAAGCACAAGAGATGTCAGCTCAACACACTATGGAAAGAGACAGAAAATCCAGCTACAGGAAAAAAAAAAAAAAAGGATCTCTGGCTACAAGGACTCATTAAAGGGAAGTAAAACGGTGAGAAACTTTAGCACAGCTATGAACAAAGAGACCTCTGAATTCATTGACCAAGCAATTTTTTATTTCAAATCCCAAAACCTATGTATAGAAAGCTGAGAGAATGGTGTCCTGGTAGAGAAATTAAAAAACAAAACAAAACAAAAAAACAGTGTGAAGCTCCTACAGGGTGCATCAATGAAGTGCCCCCTCCATTCACTACTGTCCTACGAGCTTCACCGCTAGCATGAGCCAGTCACCAGTCACAGTGACTCTAGGACAAGGAAAACCCAGTTACCAGATGTCAGAACAAGACTCTGAAACACGGTGCATCCTCTGAAACCTTGGCATCCACCAAGGTAAAGGGCAAAGTCAGTGGAGTCTTGTTCACCAGACGGCTCGTTTTCGTCTGTTCTTTTCTACTTTTTTGACCCACTCTGAAATTTTAAGGAAATATCCAGAATACCTGAAGACAACGTGAGATGGCACCAGAGCAACCACAGTGATGTGTACCAAGGCTAAAAGGTTAAGATCACCACAGAGAAACATTAGGACATTACAGAAACTGCACCATTGGAAGAAGGGTAGAAAAGATGGAAATGAGTGAGAAAATTTAAGAAAACAGGAATGATTTGACAACATTATATATAAGATTCCAGAGGAGAGCTATGAGAAAGTCAAGGTTAAAAGAAAAATGACTACACAAGCTTTAAGAATTGTGTCTAGGGCCTGGGAGTTAGCTCAGTGGTTCCAGCGCCTGTTTTGCAAGTGCAAGGGCCCAGGTTTGATTCCCTGGTAACCACCTACAATACTGGGTGTAGAGACTCAGACCCACCAGCAACCAGTACCACATACCACAGTGCTGGGTGTGGTGGCTCACGCCTGTAATCCTAGCACTCAGGAGGCAGAGGCAGGAGGATTGCTGTGATGTGAGTTTGAGGCTGAGCTCTGGGCTAGCCTGAACTACAAAGCAAGACCCTGTCTCAAAAAAAATAAAAATAAAAAACCGCCCCCCAAAAAATTGTGTCTACACCAACATGCTTGGGCTTGATCAATGATCTCAGTTTGTACCTCACTTTTGTATATAGTTAGTCTTTAAATAACAACTGAAGTGGGTTAATTTCCATTTTTTATAGAATGTAAAAGGCAACAACAACCCTAGACTGCTTAAGTATTTTTTTTTAAATAAAGCAGAAATTGGGCTAAGTGGTATAGATCAGAGGTAAAACACTTGCCTAGCATGCACAAACCCCCAAACTCAATTCTCAGCACTGAGGAAAAAAAGAAAAAAAAAGCCAGAAAGAAAAACAAAAGGCTAGTAACAACGGTTGCCATCTAAATTAGAGACAATCTCTATTGTTGATGATTACAATTTACTGACTTCTGACCCGTATCTCTCACAAAATCTGTAGAAGGCATCACTTTGACAACAATTTAGAAATAAAGATAGTCAAAAGATCACTACAGCATTCAAAAAAAAAAAAAAGGCTTAGTGTAGTAGTGCCTACAATCCCAGCACTTAGGGAGGCTAAAAGAGAAAGACTCCAAGTTTAAGTGCCACTGGGTAACTCAAGAAGGTCCATCTCAAAATAAATAAATTAACAATGATAATGACAATAATAAGGCTAGCAAGATCACTCAGTGGTAGAGCTGGAGCTTCATTCATTTCTAGTACTAAGAAAAAAAAAAGAAAAGAAAGCATAATCAGAACTATTACTAAGCCTAAAACAAGTGGTAGAAATTTAACTAAATTATTTTATTTAAAATAAAAAATAAGAATCAAGCTACAACATGTACAGGTACAAATTTCCAATGAAGGATGTGATCATACTATATTCCTAAAATGTACCAATAAACTCAATTTATTATTTAAAAATAAAATAAATTCTGAAAAATTAAGTTGGTCATTTCTCTGAGCGCTGCCTTTTTATAATGTAATTTTCACCAGCAATTGGAATGAGGATTTCACTCTCCAAAAGGGATCAGTGTTTCAGACCAAGACAAACTCAAAGACCTTCATCTGTCAGTGTTAGAATGCCAAGTGAAACAGGAAAGCAGGTGGGTTTTCATTCGCTGCTATGATACTAGCACCAAGGACAGTGCCTGGCACAGACCGGAAATCACTGATACCGTACATGGTAGTAAACAGCCTCCAGCTGCTTTCCACATCCAGTCTGAACACATGCACCCAAACTAATCCAGGAGATCTCAAATACTTGTCCTAGTTCACGTGAAAATGGGCCATTAAGGACTATGAAAGTTAGGGCACAGGAAAGCCAGCTTCCTGGATGAGAGGATTACACATATTAGGTTCCTATGAACAATATTTTTAGTGCCCGTGTATTTAAGACCTTTTTTTCCACTTTACACCACAAACAGTAAATGACAAGAAACCATAGGAAAGGGAGGGAAAAGAAGAAAGAGAGAGCAAAGACTAACATACTTAAAAGAGTAACAAGTGAAGGGGCTTTTCCTAGCTTTCACTCATCACCAATGTATTTTAAAATAGTTGATTTCACCAAGATCATATCATAGCATTTCCATCAGCAGGATTCAGAGTCAAAATGATGCCCATGATGTTAACTTGAAAAGTCACATAATTAATCACTGCTCAGGAACTATTTCTGAGAAGCAATTATTAAACATACACAAGGCTTTGGGAAGAGTATCTCAGTATTTCATTATCTATATACAATCTGAGTCTTGAGCAAAATCTAGAAGACATTTTCTTTTACATGCTGACAAGCTGAAAGAGAAACTCAGGCTAGAATAACATGAAATATTTCCTTCAGGTTATGTAAAGTTAGGTACTGTCAACAGCAATTTTCTATCGTTACAATTTTGAAAATTCTTCACATGTGGCAAATTGTAATCAGAACACAACTGTACTAATAAAAACAGATACGAGGGGACACTGATACATATCTATTTCCAAAAGTGTCATCTATGTTTGATCAAATTTACATAATTAGAATTAAGTTATTTCCTTTCATGAAGTCCTTTCCTTTGATTTTTAGTATATTCTGGTAATTATCTCATCTACACTAGATAAAAGGCAAGCAGATGCCTACTTGCCCTTCACGTGTGGTGCCTCACGTCACTTACGCCAGTTTCATCCCCCAAGTGAATGATAATTCACTGGTCAGAGAAGAATATCTCTCCTATCTGCAGAAAGGGCTCAGCTGCGATCACAACAAAAATAGTTTGAAGTTTAACAACTGAAGATTTCACTGTGAAATGATAAAGGGAAAACAATCCAGATTCCTCACTTTATCCCAAAGGAAAGAAACATGAGTCCATAGGAATATTTATGTAAACTAGTCATTAATGTAACTTTATATTACTATACCCAAACTAGAGATCACAAAATACATCTTTATGTTAAGCGTTCATTAAAGAATTGTGCTATGTAAAATTGCAGTCTTTCAAATACAGCTTAAAAATAGCAAAGTCACCTCTATTTGCGCTGCCAAATTTGCTTTCTCCTTGTCTTTTCGCTCCATGCACCGCTTCACTTCCTCTAACTCAGATGCCATTGTGCTGAAATTCAGCTGCACTCTCAAATCTGACATCTGCTTCTCCAGATCCTGTTTTTCCCGCTCTACCCCTTAAAAGAGAAAATGTAAGTCTCAATGGTTGTTCTTTATCCACAAGAGAATGTACTTTCCCATGGGACTAAGCCCTGACGTTTTAATATACCAGCTAACATAATCCATCCATTGACGCTCTCACTCTCCATATTTCAGACTTTACCAGTCTGGCAACACATAGTTTTCAAAGACATATATGTTACCATGTCTTTCGATAGTATTCTATCTCGGTCCAAACATTTTAAATGTTATCTCATTTCTAGCACAGTTTATTTCAAGAAAATCCTACAAGCTTTTATTTTCTTCACATCTCCACTGCCGAGCTTTATATAAAAATACTGAGTGAATTTTCAAATCACCTATTATACTTAACTGAGTTACTGAAGTTTATATACTGAAATTAATTCCTTCCTTCTTTTTTGGCAACAGAAACAACAAATGATGCTTCTAAACAAGTGATCATGTTGGACAACCAGTTTAATATTTTCTAGCATCTTTGAGACTATTTCCTGTAATTATAACATTGAACAATCTAAACTGACTTAGTATGTAATTCAACAGGAAACACTGTGCTCTCTGATGCACAGGCTCTACAATATCATGTTCTTCCAATATAAAGATAAGTATAAAAACCCATCTTCTGTGAGCTTGCATTACAAGATCACAGGCAAGACATACACATAAAGTAATTCCTTTGCTCCAAAATGTCAGCAACTGGAATACATACTATCAATTCAAAACTACCATTTTCCCAGTAGTTTCCTTTGCAGAAGAGAAAAAAATGAAGGCAAAGCTACCAATTCACATGAATACTTCATTCATCAAATACATCCCAACCTCAGGGCCATGAAAGTGCTCACGACTGGATGTTTTGGAAGGGAAGACACACAGACTTTTCAACAGCGTCAGACAAGCACTGACACACACAGGAGCATAACTGAGCAATAGGACAAAGAGCAGCTGGTTAACCCCATGGCAGTGGGAAACTAGGGGAAAGAGAATTAGGGCCTAAATTACATTGACAGAATGAATACGAAAATTTCACCAAGCAAAACAATGGAGCCAAGCTACTAAAGAAAAGAAATATTATAAAGCACAGAGATCCAAAAGTGGATATAACATTCAGGAAGCTGCACACACAGTCATTCTAAAACCCAACATGCAGTGGGGAGAGAGGCCACAGGAAGATTATGCATCACCAGGCAACTCAGATTGTGGCCCCATAGTCCTTGGGTTAGCAAACCTTTTCTCTAAGGCCAGGTATTTTGTCTGTCTGTTGCTTTCTGTCACGGCTATTCAATTCTGCCACTATCCTCCAGAAGTAAGCTAAACAATGAGTAAATGAATGAAAGCAGCTATGTTTCAAAAGATTTATTCACCAAAGCAAGCAGCAGTCTGGATTTGGCTGCAGGCCCTGCTTCTCCCACTCCTACAAGGTCTCCAACCTGAAATGTATATGTTCGTTTATGTGTAAATACAGCTATTCATTATATAAACATATGTAGCCACACATTCTAGACATGTGTGTTATTTTATAAATGTATGTATACATGTTGGATATATAACGTATCTCAATAGTTTGTCCATAATGATATATTCCATGGTGTATATACCATAAATATGAATATGAATATAGTAGTGCATACGCATTATGTTAAATGAGGAGGCACAAATGCATATATATATATATGTGTGTGTGTGTGTGTGTGTGTGTGTGTAAATATATATATATACACACACACACATATATATACACATCTGTGTGAATTTCTTATGAAAATATATTGTTGGTATGGAGAGATAATATTGCATATGTTTCATAACATATATACATAAAATATTAGTATGGATAAATACGTATGTACCAGCACATTATCATACATAATGAAAATTTAGCAAAATTAAAAACAACTTCATGTTTAAAACATAAATATTACAACACATTCATTCCAGATCCAGATACTGCATTTTGGAGAACATTGAAGTAAACGATAATAATTAAGAGCATAACTTGGGGAAGAATAAACTCAGGGCCATGCTATGATTGGAGTCCAACACTGACATTTGCCACCATATCAATATTAAGACATAGTATCTTGAAGAAGTGATTGTGGTGAAGGCCCCTCCCTTCATCCTGGCAGTCTGACTCTCATACATCATGCACAGGTTTGCACTCCCTCCCTCGGTTAGACCCGAGCCCCGTGTTATCCTGCTCCCATTTCCTTGTTCTCTTATGAAAATAAAACAGGAAACCTATATGAGGTGTGACATAAAAATTCAACTAATGTGCACGTTTTTAAAAAATGTATTACAGTAAAAAACATGTTGCCATTAATCCCTTTCAAAATAGTCTCCCTCACTTCAAACACACTACTCCATCATTCCTGCCCCTTTTGGAAGCTGCTCTGGAAGGCTTCATTTCCTCCGTTTAGTTGTGCCATCCTAGCTTTCTCAGTGCCCTGACTAAACTCAGAGCGCCTACCTTTCATGGTGATTTTGACTGTGGGGAAGAGCCAGACCCAGTGAATGAGGCAGAAGAGGACACACCACGAGGCTCTAATGATTCTGTCTTTTCAATGTACAACACTCAGAAACAGGAGTCACCAAGTTTTTTACTACAATTTATAAATTCACTCACAAAAGAGAATTTCTAGAACTAGAAAACAAATCTAATACAACTAACCTTTTCTGAGGTATCAAAAGTGTACCGCAGAATTTTTCCCAACAAAATGAGGACCCCAGTTCAGCTTTATGAAAACTGAATAATCTAATAGCAAAGGACTTTGCTTTTTAGTGGATAATATTCAATGTCTAGTATTTAAGTGACAATATCACAAAGATATTAAGATAGCTTTATCAAAATTTACCATTCATTGAAGATCTAGACTGAGGCAAGAAAGATGGGATAAGTGTCTTCCAAACAATGGGTCAGAACTAATGGCAAAATGTTACTGAGTGGAATAATATGTCTTTAATTTAAACATTTATTGTACTATCAATCACCCTTACAAATAGATTCCCTTAACTTTGACTGAGAAACTCAAAAGTAAACCAGGCAAATCTAATGTTAGAGACAAAAGTAAAACCCACTTTACAATGAGCAGAGGGGTAAACAGCAGTTAAGACTCCTCCAATGAATATGACTTCTTCTATAAAACTTAACTTAAATAATGCAAGTATTCTGTAAAGATCAAAATCTCCAGAACTGTTCATTATTGCATTGATTTCAGAAACTTCAGGCAGATTTTCTAAAGCCTTGGTAAGTAACAAAGTAAAGCTAGATTTTTCTATTCCTCAAATTTAATACAACTAGGACCACAGATTTAGCTTAGTGGTTCTGGCACCTGCCTTACAAGCACAAGTTCCAGAGTTCGATACCCGGTAACCACATCCAACAATGCCAGGCATGGGGACTCACACCTATCAGTAGTCAGTACCACATACCACAGTGCCAGGCATGGTGGCTCATGCCTATAATCCCAGCAGGCAGAGCCAGGAGGATTGCTGTGAGTTCAAGGCTGAGCTCAGGGCCAACCTGAACTACAAAATGAGACCCTATCTGAAAAAGAAAAACAAATCTAATATAACTAACCTCTTTTGAGGTATCAAAAGTGTACCGCAGAATTTTCCCCAACAAAATGAGGATCCCTAGTTCAGATTTATGAAAACTGAATAATCTAATGGCAAAGGACGTTGCTTTAAAGTGGACAATATTCAATGTCTAGTGGTATTTAAGTGACAATATCACAAATATATTAAGATAGCTTTATCAAAATTTACCATTCATTGAAGATCTTTCTGGCAATGTGGAAATTCTCCTTAAGGCAACATACTGTGTTAACTGGGGAAATATTTAACTTCCCTGAACCTAACTGCACATCAAATGCTCACAGGAGTCTCTCCAAGTTCCCAGAGTGTGACCTGGTGGTGCAGTATGTGTTCAGCAGACTCGAGGTTCCTGGGGTTGGGCCCATGCTCACCACACAGCACAAAGTCAGAGAGTTTTCCAGTGTTTTATTCACTTGAGTAGAAAGCCTCATTACTGGAATGAATTCAAGCTAAGCAAATCTGAACTTGCTTAGAAGAAATCACTTTAAAATCTAAATATCACCATTTCTGTTAAACCTGAACTTTCAAAAAGAAAAAAAACAAGCAGTCATTAAATTCCACAGTGTAGAGCTATATCTGTACTGAGAAGGTATACAAATTCAAAGTGTTCCTAACCCACACTAAAAAAAAAAAATTTGGCTACCGTGGCTCATAAGTAATTCTTAGATTTTGTCACAAAATCTCCCAATAACAAAAAAGGTTAAATTCTTACTTTTAATTGTTCCTGCATCAAAATATTAGGACAAGAAAAAGTAAAATAGGTGTATTTACAATTTAAGTAGCCGAGACACACATACCCACATGCACACATACTCACTGAGGCAAAGAAATAAATAAATGAAAAAACTTGTGCTATTCCCTTTGCAAACTCTCAGAGAAAGCCCCATGAGATAAGCAGGTGTGAAAACCAGAACAAGTTTAGAAATCAAGCAGAGAAGAAATACAACAGGATGCTACATGATGATAACTTGTTCGAAATTTTTGTAGTAGACTGAGAAACAGGATGACTCGGAAGAAAAGGAATGAACTCAGAGAATAAAAAACCCACTCATTTACAAATGAGAATAATACCTCTCCTAAACCTCCAGTCGTCTCCTTGTTCGTCCTGGCGATTTGACTGCTGCTTGGAAACCTGCGGTACTTGATGCTGCAAACCTTTCCGATCACCTTCTGCTTTTGTAAGTTGTGTACGCAGTTCTTCTACCTGAGTGCATTGAGTCAAAAAGCAAAGTTTTATCAGTTTTCAAAAGCAAGAGAAAAAAGGGGC